>JBBPNN010000109.1:0-50835 GCA_038090935.1 Hortiboletus campestris
TGGGTGAGTGGAAACAAAGGAGGGGCGGTGAGACTGAGACAGACACAGGTCATGTCGTTGGCCACATCAACGTCCTCGCACGCACGTCCGCAAACGGGTCATGGATCCTCCTCGGTGGGGACTCTGCGCACGACTGGCGGATCGTGACGGGAGAAAAGGCATTTGCGTGTGTGGTGGATGAGGCGACGGGACATGCGCGATGCATCATGCATGCGGACAAGGAGGCTGCAGAGGAGAACGTGAGGCGGGTGAGGGCGCTGCTGCAAGTTCCAAGGGTGCAGGTGTTGATCGCGCACGACGTGCCGTGGTACGAGGCCAACAAGGGAGGGCCCGCGTTCTTACCTGGCGTGATACCAGCGCTCGTCTAGCGTAAATGTACTTGCGAACCTCACCGTCAAGTTTTAAAAGACAGTGCGCATGGCGAACAGTGCTTGATTTGACCATCACCGCACAATGGACTCTTCCTCCGTCCTCAGCGACGAAGACTACGATGTCGTCTCAAATCCCGGCCAACGCTCTCTCGAGTCTAGCATCGCAGACTTTGGCCACATCGCTCCACAGGCCGTGCGCGAAATCCCCCCCACAGAGGCAGCCTGCCAAGCCCTCAGCACCGCGTCGCTCTCCTCCATCGACATCCAGACCTGGGTCCGCGGCGTGATCGACTCTGCCAACGGACGCAATGGTGGCAGCTATCCACACGACCACCGAACCGTCCACGTCTACCTCGACGGCGTCTTTGACGTGTTGACAGCGGGGTACGTCCTCTCGGACATACAAAGATACCGACCGCTGACACGTCCCATCGGAGCAGACACATGCTGCAGCTACGTCAAGCCAAGCTCGCCTTTCCCTCCGTGTACCTCATGGTGGGGGTGTTCCCGGACGAGTCTTGTCGGCAGCACGGTACTCGCCCGCGATTCCCTCACGTGGAGCGCTGCGAGCTCCTGCGCCACTGTCGTTGGGTTGACGAGATCGTCCCCGACGCGGTGTGGACCCTCACTGACGCATTCCTCATCGCGAAGCGCATTGACTATGTGGTACTCGAGGAGGGCTCCTCTGTCAACCCCGAATTCGACAAGACAAGGTTGACGGGGTATGATCATCTCAGGAAACTGGGCATGTGTTGTTCCCTTCGTGTCGCGTTTTTGTGGTGCTCATTTTTTTTCGTGTACAGGCCGTGTCATACCCACGAAAAGAACGCTCGGGCTCGCGCCTGCCCCTGCTCTCGCGGTGCCACCAAGAATTGAACTCACCTCTGCGGCAGCCACGCCATTAAGTAAGGCTCCTGAGCTGCAACCAGAGGTCTTTGAAGGTGACGGCCAAGTCGACGTCACTCATGGCATCAATAAAATGGCACTGGATGGACAGTCGTGAAATTATCTCTATTCATCATTTATGAATGTTGCCCCCCTGGTTACAGTTGACTCTTCATACCTCACCCGTGTTTTTACATGCATCTGCTCTTGCTACGTATCCGCTTGGCCGGAAATGCGATACATGTATTACTAGTAGTCCATATACACCATATGACATACATAGTTGGTTGTACAACGCCATCTGACTTATCCCCTGGAATCCTGCTTTCGTCGGTGGACGTTCATGTGTCTAGCCAGCTGATCTGGTCTGGCAAATGCCTTCTCACACCCTTGTGTGGTGCATACATATGGACGCGCACCGGTATGGGTCCGAAGCTTTTGACTGGGTGAGTGGGATGGAATACCTTGGCGGGTATGTCGACTCACATGTTTGGACAAATTGGAAGACTCCGAGAAGGTTCTGGGGATAAGCTGTCAGGGGAGAAAGCTGGGGACATCGCGGTTAACGAAATGCTTACTTGTCGCAGAATTTACACTTGAATGGTCGTGACCCATTGTGAGTACGCTTGTGAATCGTCAATGCACCTGCAATAGCAAAGGCTTTTCCACATCCGGGAAAATCACAGACATATGGCCCTGCGTACGGTTGGCACAAAATCTGGAATCTATTGAAAGGATGACTCACTCTCTTGTGTGTGGCGGCGCATGTGCTGCTGGAGAGTTGCCGCCTCGGAGAAATTTTGGTTGCATAGCTGGCACTGAAAAGGGCGGTGGCCAGTGTGTGACTAGAATGTGTCGTGAGCGAGATGGCATGGGGTGAGGGGGAAAAAAACGAACTTGGAGATGTCTGGATATCTTTTGCTTACTTGAAAATCCGTTAGTACCGTGTCTATTACAGCCTGCCCAGAAACATTCGTAATGGGCTTTTCCGCCTCCGATATGGACGGAGGCGATGTGGGCTGTGAGGTCATCACAGGAGGAGAACGTTTGGGAGCATGCTCTCCACTTGCAGACGTGAGTACCCGAGCAATCGTGTGAGGGTGGATCAGGAGAGACGGGTGGCTGATGAACTGCGTCGGGAGTGTCGTGAGGATCTGTTAGAGGGGGCTGAAGTGTGGGCAAAGGTGAGAAGGGAAAGTTGAGACCAAGGTGATCTTGCATGAGGTGTGTTGTGAGAATATTGAGAATGTCGTCACATGAGCTTGTGGATGAGCTTGGGATAAAAGATGGGGACGAGAGCATCGCACAATCACCCCAGTGACAGGAAAGGGGGTGTTGAGATAAGAGGTTCGGACGGTCTTGTGATGGAACGGGTAAAGTAGAAGAGTAATTCTGAGTATCTATGGCGCAAAGATGTTGGAGATTGACGTGGCCAGCGAGATCTGAGAGGCTGTTAAATACGGAACCACAGTTTGCCCACATGCAGGGGAAACGCTGCGTGGAAGTAGATTGAACGGAAGGGGGGGAGGGTGCATGGAGCTGTGGTGAAAATGGAGGAAGAGAGGGGGAGGGGGAAGTGCTGGAAGAAATAGACGAGTCGGAGATGAGTGATTGAATTGACTGAGGGACGGAGCCAGGAGGATAAGTGGGTTGCAGATCTTGGGCACAATCGCACGGCAAGTCGGGAAAGGGAGATTCCCAGTGTGGTATTTCATAAGACTTTTGGTGCATGAAGTAGGAGGGGTAGTCGGTGCAACACTGGAGCTGTGGGGAAGGTGAGGCAAGGTGGTTGAAGGAGAGACATGCTCACGATTTCGTCCAGTCCCGTGCAGTCATTGCAGGCTGCGGCGGCAGTGCAAGTGCCATCGCATGCGATCTCGCCGTTGGTGACGAGGCACGCCTGTGGGCCGTGGTCTGGGTCATCGCAAGCGAGGACGAGACACTCGTCTGTGCACTCTGGGGTGAACTCTGGGATGAAACAGGAGGGCTGAGTGCACGACGTCGACGGCGGTGGACACTGGCCGCACAATTGTCGCTCGTGGTCCATTTCAAGTCGCAAAGACGGCTCACCTCATAACCCAAGTGGTACTCATCATGTCACGTGAGCAGCTATACCGAATCCGAGTCTGTTGTTCTCGAGGATCGAAGAAGCATCAGTTCAAGAAGTGCTATTTCTACATCATATGCATAGGTTTACAGGTGCGGTGCAGTCGCTGGAGTTTGTTTGCCGCCCGTCGTCAATTACTCTGCAAGTGCTTCGATGATGACTTTGACCCCCCATGCCCCTGGGTCCGGGACCTTTTTCTCCTTCAACCAGTCACCCTCCACGTATGCACTCCTGCCCGCCTTTGCTTCGATATCCCTTGTCTTTTCTGCAGCATCCTGCACGGCCTTGACAGCACCCTCAAATCCGGCGGGAAGCGCATCCACGAAAGCAGCCAGCGGATCGACGAGCGTGCGTGAGGGTGGTCGAGCACGCGTGTAGGTGTACAACCGGGCAAGCGCAGACTTGAGAGCACTGTTCCAAACATCGGTCGTGGCGACTGCGGCAGAGGAACGTGCCAGCGCTTGGGCAAGCGAAGAAAAAAAGATCCTGTTGGAACAGCGCAACATCTTCAGCTGGCGTGTGGAAGAAACGTCATTTGATACCAACGAGTACAGAGCGCCGCTCGTTCCACCCATCTTGTCCTCGGCCACGCTGGATATAGCGATCATGCTTTTGATGACGTCTTCTCCTGTAATGACGCCCTGGTTGAGAACCCCCAGCACCCCTTTGGGTGGGGGCCATCAGTGGCCATAACATGCTAGACTGGTACAGTAACTGACCAGATGCACCTGCGCTGAGGGTAAGCCCACAGTCTCCGTCGCCAGCGACCTTGTCCATGTCCGTAATCTCGCCCTCGGCTACCAAAAGCGCTTTACAGGCGCGCTCAATGGCACTCTCAAAGGCGCCCGTGTCGGGTGCTCTCAGGATAGATTGGCTGCTGGGAGGGGTGGTGTCGACCGATGCCAACGAAGCAGTCTCAGAAAGGGCTTTTGGTTCAGTCTTGGAGGACCATTTCCATCCCGGGGCATTGGTGGGGTCATCGAGGAGGGAGAGTATGAGATCCGTAGACACGGCATTGTCGGATTCAGTGCTGGGGAGAAGCAAGAGAGTAATGGAGAACCCCGGCATGTTGAGGCTCGTCTATTCCGACATCAGTCACTTGTGCGCATGGGGGAGACGAACAAACCATGAACGATCCGGCCAGAACGCGCAAAGCCTTGATGCCCTGCTTGTCTAGCGCACTCTTTGCCTCGCCAACGATGGCGCCGAGCTCGAGCTCGCTAAGACCGCCGAGGTTGTTTACGAGCAGCACGACGCGGTCGGTGCCGTCGTTCTTGAAAGGTACAAAGGATCGGTCGGGATCGGCAGTAGATGTGATCATCTGGATGAGGTTTGGGATGAGCTTGTTGAGCGGGGGCACTGGAGAGACGCGGTGATGGCCGCTTTCGTTGTGGATACCAAGCCCGATCTCGAGTTCATTGGCCCCCAGGTGGGTGTCCGGTACTGCAGTGCCAGGCACCTACGTATAGTGCAGTCATTCATGTGCATGCTGGTAGCTAGATTGCATACGTGACAATGTTCTAGTCCCACTCCAATCGTGCCGAGGCGGGAAGGAATGTATTCGGCAATGGCATAAACCTCGTCGAGGGAGCCTCCTCGAGCGGCGAGTGCGCCTGCAATCTTGTACACGAGGCAGACGCCAGCAAGACCCCTATCAAGGGTTTAGTGGACCGAGGGCTTGAAAGGATGGAACGCGCCTCCTGCCGACAATCTTTCCCTGCTCACGTCCGACGGCAACGTCGTCGCCGACGATGACGAATCTGACGCGATCGGACTTGTCTGGGTGAAGGGCGGCGTATTGCTCTTTGGCGAGCCCAAAGTTGAGAACGTCGCCGGTATAGTTCCTTGAGTTGTTAATGACGAGAGCAGGAACAGGCCGATGGAATTACTTTACGATGATGACCGTGCTGGGAGGGTGGTTAAACGACGGAGACGGAGAGCAGTGGCAGAGACGGACCCCACATCGCTGCTCACCAAGTCGATCGCACGACGGACCTGGCCCGCACTTGGCGAGGCGAACACATTTCCGCAGACGGCAGCTGGTGTGTGGATGAAGCTCTGAGTAGCGCGTAGACAGGGGGACCATACCCGAGAGCAATCCTTGACCTGTGACGAACAGATAAACGGGATCCAACGACGGGGAGTGTCAGGGCACCCACCAACGAAAGCAGAGTGGGAAGGTTCGTGGCCGGAGCCACCCCCGCAGACGAGCGCGACCTGTGAGCGGTCTGGATTGGCGAGATGGACGACTGGGAGATGGTGAGCACTACACGGAGCGGTGCGGCGGCAGACGAACCTCTGTATGGCGGGTCGATGGCGAGGTGCGGGTTGAGGACACAGAGGCCGGCGAGGGAGTCGAGGACGAGGGAGGCGGGAGAGTTGCAAAAGTGCTTGTGCATGGGTGTGAGAACTGAGCGTTTGTTTTGACCGCGATGAGCCTGCCATCGCCAGCCGCGTCGCCGTCGACCAGCGCGGGCGAGCTGACCCGAAGAAAGCGCCAGCGCTCAGAATCGATGGAATCAGACGCATCCTCGACAAAGAGAGCGGCATCGGAGGGCCCGTCCACGACGCCTCTCCGTGCCACCGACGACGACATCGACGCATACATGGCTGAGCAGGGCGAGCATTCCCTCGACGCCATCACCCTCATGCCCCCTCCCACTCCCCCACACGATCCACCCGCGAATCTCGCCCCCGCACAGAAGCTCCACCACGTCACCCAGCGCCGCCTCAGGCAGATGCAGGTCGGCGACACGTGGTACATCGTATCCCGCAGGTGGTACAGACGCTGGGAGTCTGCCTGTCAGGGCATCGTCGACAAGTCTGGCCCCCTTGACGAAAAGGACGTCGGCCCCGTCGACAACACGCCACTCGTCGACCGTGACGCTAACCTCGTCTCCAACCTGATAGAGGGCGTCGACGTCGAGTTCGTCCCCTGGGACGTCTGGAAAGCATTCACAACTTGGTGCGCTATCCACTTCCTCGACCTCCCCTCCCAGCTGATCCTAATCTCTCCAGGTATGGTCCCGCCACTCATCCGCTCCCTCGTTCCGTAATTGCGAGAGGCCAGCACGCGGAACCTAGTCTCGAATTTCGACCTCCCCGCCTCAAAGCACTTGTTCTCGTCGACTCCCAATCGGATGGCCCGATGGGTCCCCCCCACAACTACGTCACCCTCTCCACAAAGGATACAGTCAGTGCCCTCAGCAAGGAGCTCGTAGCCAGCGTATCTGCCCATTCCAACGTTCCACACAGGATATGGAAGATACATCCCGGTGAATATGCAGGATCGCAGTTCCCTGCCTCAAAACTTGCCGCCCATGCAGCAGAGCTCTTGGAGATAAATGACAAAACAATCGAGGACGCGTTGATCGAATTCGACGACCCCTTTGTGGTCGAGTTTCAGCAGGACGGCAAATGGTTAGCAGACCAGACCTCGACCGTGCCCGCTTCAACAGCCCCGTCGGTGCCCCCTCCTTTATTTTCCAGCGAAAATGACTTTTTCAGTCGTCTGGGAAAGGCTTCTGCGACAACCAGTGTCTCCCAGGTTCAACCTAGACAGGTACCTTCACCCGCTCCTTCTGCTGCATCGTCCGCCAAAGCACAAGACTCACAACTTGCTCCTTTCAAGTCGTTTGGATTCTCCAAGAACAGGGTAGCACAAGAACCCGGGACACTTGGTCTCGGAAACATGTATGCGTATCCTATCGTCCTGTTCCCTGATCTGACGCTAGTGCAAAGGGGCAACACTTGCTTTATGAACTCTGCACTTCAGTGTCTTGCGCATACAAAAGAACTTACAGATTATTTCCTTTGTATGTCTTTTTTTAACCACGCACGGACTCACCCACTCAACTTTCGTAGCTGGTGTTTATCAGAACGAGCTCAACCCTGATAATCCGCTCGGGATGGGTGGTGCTATCGCCGAGGCATTTGGCGCGCTTTTACATCGTATCTGGGCAAAAGATTCCACCGCAACCTCTTACTCGCCGCGCGAGTTCAAGATACAATTGCAACGTTTCGCTCCTCAATTCAGTGGATACCAGCAACATGACTCGCAAGAACTCGTGGCCTTCTTACTTGACGGTCTACATGAAGACCTCAATCGCGTGCTTAAGAAACCGTACGTAGAGAAGCCAGATTGGGAAGGCGGTGGAGATCTCGAACTCGCTCAATTGGCACAAAAATCGTGGCATGGATACATGCAGCGGAATGATAGTGTCATCGTGGATCTGTTCCAGGGACAATATCAGAGCACTCTAGTGTGTCCCGAATGCGAGAAGGTGTGTTAATGATCACAGCAATTACAAACTGTTAACCATCTCCCCTCAGGTTTCGATAACGTTTGACCCATTCATGTACCTCACGCTCCCCCTTCCCGTGACGAAGAAGTGGAAACACGTTGTCGAGTATATCCCATGGGATCCGTCGCAACCCCACGTCAAGGTTGGGTTGTTACTGGTGATTTGAATCACCAAGCTAACGATAATCATGCAGGTCCCTGTGGAAATCGGTCGTGATTCTAGTTTCAAAGAGCTCCGTGCACTCCTTGGCCGTTGGATGGGTACAGCACCAGAGAATGTTCGTATTTCCACTCCCCTGTTCCCGTCTGCTGATTCTCGTTTTAGCTCTTGACATTAGAGATATTTAACAACCGGTTCTACAAGAACCTTGATGATAGCGTCCTCTGCGGCGATATGTCGGACAGTGACACCATCGTATGCTTCGAGCTGCCATGCAACGCACGTCAAAGCCGACTGTACAAGAAGAAGGAAACGGATCCATTCATTCTTCCGGTGTTCGTGACCGACCTTCAGGCCTCGCGGCAGTCGTACAGCTACCGCAGCCCGACCAACTTTGGTCACCCGTTCATTGTAGTCGTCGATCCCGATCAGGCCCGAAACATGCAAGCGATATACGAAGCTGTGGTGTATCGTCTTCAGCGATGGACTAGCCATGCTCGCGATCTGTACACGTGGGAAGAAGTTTCGTCTGCATCTATCGACTCAGTACCCATCCCGGTTCCACCAATGGATTTTTTAACGGAGATTAAAGAGAATGGAGAAGTTGTTCGCGTTGAAGACATGGATGTGGATGAAGGCGACATTGCCGATGAGGAGGCTGTGATCCAAGACGATGCAACGATGGGCACCGCAATTAATGGCATTCCCCAGATTGTTGGAATCAAGAAGGACGTTTTCAATCTGCGCCTTCAGCCTAGCCAGAAAGACTATGGGACAGTGTTCAGTTCATACAGCACCTCGGGCCAACACTTTGAATCCTGGGAGACGCGTCTCGAGGAGATGGAAAATGGCACTCCGTTGCTCAAGGAAACGGATGCGCTCTACTGCGAGTTCGACGAAAACTTGAAGATTTATTATTTCGGTGACGAAGCGTCGCACTGGGAGCACGCACGATGGACGAATACCACCTGGCCTACGTTCTTACACCCCGAGTATGCCGAGGCGAAGAAGGCGGCTTCGGAGAAGAGGGGAAAGGGGCTGTCTATTGATGATTGTCTGACGGAATTTACAAAGGAAGAACAATTGGGTGAGGATGATCTGTGGTACTGCCCTCGGTGCAAGAAACATCAGCAGGCCACGAAAAAGTTCGACCTCTGGAGAGTCCCGGATATTCTGGCGGTGCACCTCAAGCGCTTCAGTAACAGCCGTGCACTCAGAGACAAGATTGATACGTTCGTCGACTTTCCCATTCAAGGTCTCGACCTCACCAATCTCGTTGGTGAACGTAAGGTCGGACAGAAGTTGGCTGAGAATGGAGTCGATATTGAGGGCCTAGGAATTGGCAACGTGGAGGAACCCCTTATCTATGACTTATACGCGGTCGACGAACACCTCGGCGGACTGGGTGGTGGTCATTATCGGGCCTATGCGCTCAACCACGTCACCGAGCAATGGTACCACTTCGACGACTCTTACGTCACAAAAAGCGAGGCATGCCAGGCAGTGGTGAGTCTAGTACACTGTTGGGAAGATCGTGCATTTATCGGCCTTCCAGAATGCGAACGCATATCTACTATTCTACAAGCGACGAAGCAACAAGCCGCTTGGTGGTAAAAGTTACTATAAGATAGAGGAAGCACGATTATCGGTCGATGAAGTTGTCGAGCCTACTCCTGTGGATACCCAGCTCCCCACACCTCCCAACGAGATCGTCGCACCTACCTTTGTGTCGCCACAGAAACCACAAAACATTGCTTGGCGGAGACTCTCGACACCGTCGTCTTCCCCTCCGCCCCTCGATGAGCTGCCAAACTTTGAAGAATCTCAGCACGACCAACTCCTCCCCGACACTGGTCTGAATTCGCTTCTGATGGATGACGAACAGACATTCCGTTTCCCGTCTTCCTTCAAAATGTCACCTACATCGTCTAACGAGGTCGAGGCTGATGATGACGATGCCGCAGACCTGCGCGGGCTTGAAGCGAGCCCTATCCAACTCATGGAGGGAGAATGGCAACTGTCCTCCTCGTCACCTTCGCCGATTGACTCTGATTCCAACCCGTTTTCCGACGCAAACTCACAGAAGAATGAAGCCGTGGACAGTGATGAGATACCAAGACCTTAGAGCTCAACAAATGTAATCTACCTGCATAATCACTTAGTTTACGTACCGGCTAGAGTCGTGTATTGTCCTCTCTGCCTGCTTACTCGCGGAGCTCGAGGTGGCTTTACAGTTGTTTGCGCTGATATTATTTGGAACGACTTTGACTTGTTTCCACATGAGTAGAATCCCTCCGTCCCTGCTATACCTAACGATTTATAATCCTACGCTTCGCCTTGACATCTCAACGACACATCATGACGACGAGGACGCCGAGGAACAGGCCCAAATTCTATTCTACACTTCCCGCGACCGAGCGGTATCGCGGGACAAGATGCTGAGGCAGGTCGGGCTTGCGAAAGCGCTCGTTAACTTTGCAGAGTGAGGGAAACAACAAAAACGGTGCGGGTGCAGAACTAAACGTTCCCCAGGATCTTCCATTCAACAGATCCATGTCAGAACGTTCATTCGCAGTCTAGACGAATGGTCATGGTGAGCCCGGAGCTCAACTTTTGGATGCACGTGGTGAGCGTGGCCTCGTGTGCGCTGGTGTCATCCGCTTGAGTTCTCCATCGTTCAGGCCATTGAACTGGCAAAGACACCGCGTGCTCCGACTGTAAACTCCAAAACCCGAGATAAAGGCAAGGGGAAAGCCAAAGAGGGGGAACCAAGTCAAGCACCCCAGCTGGAGTACCATGACGGCACCCTACACGATTCTGCGATAAGGGCGCATCTTATGCGAGGCTATGAACAGTTCAAAGTCGGTTTCATGCCTGTTTTGCTTCCTCGGGGGGCTGATGCAACGTGGCTCTCAGTTGACCCACGGTTCCTTCTCTTCGATATTGTCTTCCTTGGGACAACAAGCTTTGGAGCTGCAGCTAGAGCGATTCTTTACCGTCTGGGCGTGGACGTGGGATCTAGACAAGGATTGTAGTCTCTGCATAGATCTTGGTGCGCGCATGTCTCCCCGCCATGTTCTCGCAGCAGTTTACCTGGCTCTTCTCCTAGGCTTGCCTCTCCATCCATCATATCCATTAATCCTTCCCGCCGTCGACGATTTCTCATCACAGATACCCGAGGGAGTTGCTGCGCTTGTATTGACGCAAAGCCATGTCGCCCCTTCCAGCAGATATAGAAGTTCACAATACCCCGTCGCGTTGGCACGACACTTAATGAACTACCTTACTCCAACACCTGGACCCCCTTCTCTTCCATCCTCGACAACTCAACCAGAACGACTGGACGACGTAAGCTGTGGAGATCACGACGACGGACGGGCAGCACTGGACACGGAGCCACCTCCATCAGGTGGCTTTCTTGGTGTGAACATTAATATGAATATGGACGTCAGGAAATGGACCTGGCCATCATTCGGAAAAGGGCCCAACACCAAGGAAATGGTTACAAACGCGGGCGACGATGCTACCTCCCATTGTGCATCCGGCCGCGTTGAGGCGCAGGTCGATCAAAGTGCGCTGGAGGACGCAATCACGTCTGATAATTCATTTGGGTTACCTGCAGAGAAGCCCTGTGCGCTCGACGGGCACGAAAAACACCCGGTAAAACTGGAGTCTGATGTCTCAGAAGCCGACACTCCCCGTCCATCAAGAGTTCCTTCCCCCACTTCGGATTCCTCAGAGGCATCGCCGAATTGCTCTCTGCCGGGGGTTGATACTTCAACGACCATTAACGGCGAGAAAACGCGGTTTACGTGGACAGACGTGTTTCTTGCCCCTAGTCACGAATCACTGGCGACTTCTCGGAAGAGGGTATACCTACTCAAGGTCAGCACAAACAATGTTGTTACATAGCAGGTATTCAGTCCGTTTCTCAGCGCGGCCAATACGCCGTTGCGCTGCTCAGTAACGACCCGGACAACGTGGATCCTTGGGTAGAATCAACCCTGTGCTTGCTTGAAGACGTCGAGAGAATCATAGGCGAGGATAGCCGGCGGTAAGTTAGGTGGGGCTGCTTGACGGTGATTTGCACAGACTAATTAGTCATTTGATGCCCAGCAACATGGCGGCGTCGCTACCATCCGTGACAAAGATCCTCCAGCCTAAAGACAGCCGCATCCTCAAAACTGGAGACTACGTGAACACGAGCGGCGAAGCGGCCCTCAACTCGGACTACCTGTTTGAAGCAAAAAGACTATTGGACAGGTAGAGCACCTTATGGATTGTATGTTGGACAATGATTAACGACACGTTCAAGAGAACCAGGGGTGATCGAGGTTTTTTCCAGGGGCTTGCATCCTCAACACTGGCACGTGGCTTCTCGTGTCGCCGATCCTGTTGAAGACGAGAAGGGGGAAGCGTATCTGGAGGTGTCCCGTAAAGAGGCGACCTTGTCGGACGTTGATAATATATTGCGCGGGCTATACAAGACCCATGTCTAGAGGAGCAAATGGGCGCGATTAATTGTATCCTTCTGGTGGTCCGACGCTATTGGGCCCTCCAGTTCTTGGCAGCCTAATACCTCCGGATGCTTCTTACCATCATTGGTATTTGAGACCCTGTGATTTCTCACTGCGAGGAACCCCTGGCCCGGACTTGATGACATCTGTCAATGCTCATGAAACAATATTATGCTGTCGTTGCTCCGCATGGTCTATGACAGTGCTAGCAAACAAGCCGTTTCGAAAGTATTCTTTCGACTCTTACAAAGTTAATGTGCCTCATGAATAGGAAAGACTTTGGTTTATTTGTGACCGTGGCATTGACTCCATACAGCGCAGATTCATTCCAGAGTCCAGATCGAACACTGCCTGCCAGTGACTGCGGCGGTTCGCGTGTACCGATGATGTTCCCATCATACGCGGATTCGACTCACAATAAAGCAAGGCACAACTTCCTCGAATGCCGTTCCTCGCTAGAGCGTTTTGCGCTTAGACTGACATCGATGTTCGATTGTTATGGTTCCTTTTCCGTTTCGAAATGTGCACAGCCTCGGGTACTGTCAGGTTTACATTCTGGAATGTGCGTCACCCTGACCTCGATTTCCCTGACCCCCATGGGATAAACACGTTCTCTCGTCACCAGCTCATGATTTTATACCCCACTGGGGACTGATTCACCCCATCTTTATATCCTGTACTGTTTTCAACTCGTCAAGACACGATCGCGCGTCCAGATCCTGCTCAAGACCATGTCGTTCTCCTTGAAGGCCTCCCTGAGCCTAAACATCGTCGTCGTTGGTGGAGGTGAGCGATTCGTTGAAAGTTGACCCTCGGTGCTCGTCCAACACGATCCTGTAGGTATCTCTGGCTTGGCCGTTGCGTTCAGGTTGACTAAAGCAGGGCATATCGTCCGAGTCATCGACAAGTCGAGGCCCGAACAGGTACGATTCCAACGTTCTCAGGCCTGACTCGGACCCACGTCTCTTGACGCGCAACATGCTGTGAATCATAGAAAGCGTGCGGCGTCCGAGTCCCACCGAATCTCACGAAAATTCTAGAGGAATGGGGTCTTGGAAGACAAGTCGCTCGGTGGGGTACACCGACTAGAAGGAGTCATTGCTATTCGAGTGAGTACACGCGGTGCGAAGCGAAGAATCGAATCGTGAGCGATGACACGTCCGTCACATCTCGACAGTGGAGACAGGTCACATCATAGGACATCTGTTGTGGCCGCACACCGAAGTGTTGAAGGAGATCGGGGCCGAGTACCTCTTGATGCATGTGAGCATTCTACCATGTGTCACCCGTTTGTCATTGTCAATTGAGCGTAACGACATGCCTAGTACCGTGACCTTCACGCAATGCTGTATTTTGCAGCCAAGTCGGCAGGTGTCGAGATATCTTATGACACGCTTGTCACAAAGGTTTCGGTTAATCCCCCAAGAGTTGAACTGGCTTCAGGCATGACGTTGCACGCAGACATGATAATAGGAGCAGACGGATCGTGTGGTATTGTGCGCGAGGCTGTCGAAGGGACTCCATCGAATGGCGGTCAGCTCAGTGCGGACACCTTTTCGGTCTACGTGTAAGCGTCCATACGTTTTCTGCGTGTGTAAACTCACCTTGGGGTCACCTCAGGGCCACCATTTCCAGGGAACAACTGCGCAGGGATCCCGAACTTGATGCATTTACGAATCCAGAGCTCGGTGGTGTACAGGTAAGACTATCTATCCGCTGCGTCTTTGGTTTCAATCGACTTGGTATAGTACCCCATCTGGATGGGTACATCTTGTCATGCAGTGGGCTTTCCCGTGGTACGTACCACACTTTTTCGCGACTCTTTTGCATCGTTCACGCGGAGGATTTCTAGCGAGATAACAGCGACTATACAATACACGTATTTTGGCCAGACAGCTCGACGGATCCGGACGACGATTTATCTAAATGGGATTTTAGGATACCAAGGAAGAAAATGCACTTCTCCGGAGACTCAAAGTAGGAGGTTCGCTTGGGTACTCGGACGCTTCTCTCATCCTCATTTAGGCTCAAGCGACTCCTCGATTTCTGTCCCCTATTGCAGCGTAAGCGCTACATGAGGAGATGTCCTCTGATTGAATGGTCGGACGACTCGGGAAGGATCATCTTGATGGGTGAAGCAGCCCATCCGTCGGTGGTTAGATCATATGCGTTCTAATCGGTTGGCCATACTTGACATTCAGGACAGCCTTGCACCATTCATAGCACAAGTATCCGAATAGAGGACGCTGAAGTTCTCGGGGGGCTCTTGTCTCGATTGAGCAGCTGGGGCCAATTACCCCAGCTCGTGGATGCGTTCCAAGAGCTTCGAGAAGAACGTTGTCGTATTATGCACGAGCAAGAACTGAAGGGCTTTCAGCTTTTCTGGCTACCCCCTGGTCCACGTCGGGATGAGCGGGATGAATCATTGCGGGCCATGGTGACGTTAGGTTTGCAAGGATGGGACGAAGACAAGATGAGATTGCAATGGGAAGAGGTAAGCGATGTTCTTGGATATAGCGCTCGGGAAGCTGCGGAGGACTGGTGGGTAAGCTGGGGCGCGCTCCGGGAAAGGAGTTCCCAATCAGCCTCTACATTAGCTTCTACGTTTGAACTGGTTAACGGGCGAGGGCAGAAGATAGCAGTAGCTCGTGATGTTCTCCCGGATCAGTGATTTTGTATTGTTGGCACTTTAAGAGTGATCATCTATTAGATCAAGGAAATGTTACACACGGGAATGCATGCTACCAGGCAGACATGCGGCAAGTACAATTTAGAGGTAGAACTCGGGCTTTCGGGCATTGATACCGTACTCGGCAAGCGCCGCACTCACGTCATCCATCGTTAAAGTCGTCCTTGTCTTGTCCTTTGAGAATGTTAGGAACTCGTCAATGACAGCAGGGTTGGCAAAGGCAGACCTTGGCAGCTCCAGGACCTGAAACAGCCGCGCGAGCCCGCCCACTCGCCGCATTTGTACGTATGCGGGCATGTTGGTACGCATCGCAGGCAATGTCGGCAACGAATTTCTGAGCAGCAAGGGAGAGAAGGCGTTTTCTTCACGGAAAGAGGGACATGAGGGCGCATGTGATGGGCAAAGAAGGGATCTACTCACAGGCGGACATCTTCGCATTCGAACCCGACTCTCTGGAGATAATAATCCGTGACCTCGTTAGGGATCTGGGACACGAGTGGGTCGAGTGGCGAATGGTGGATGAGGGTTGGACGTACCAAGGGTTCATATTCGTCGAGCATGAGCAGGAACTCTGCCAAAGTGCGGTCCTTGCGTGCCTCTTCTGCTGCCTGACGAGTTTGGGGGTGAGGGGCAGCGGTTGAACTGGAGGGAGCTACGGTGGTTGTTGCCTGTGAGGTGGAGGGTTGGTGCTGGGAAGCATCCGAGTAGGACAGATATGACTGGGGTTGGGGTGTTGGCGAGTCCGAATATGTCGTCGATGCAGACATGACTGAACGAGCTGTCGGAGTTGACATCCACAACTATAAAAGTAGCCGCCCTCACTTCTTTTTTTCATCCCCACTTCAACTCATGGTGAGTCTTTCCCTATCCTATCCCCTCTGCATTCCCATCGTACATGATGTTTGAGGCATTTGGCTTTATGCAGGAGTTCCTGCACTGCAGAAACCATCTCAGCTACCTTCAGCAGGCTAACACCTGCCGCTTTTTCTGACCATCCTTTACCTCCACTCCCCATGCATCCACGTGCTGACCACATTTAATATAGTCCTAATCCCTGCTCGTATGCTCTAATGATATCATTTTTGTATTCCACTACGAATACACATCTCGATGATCAGGTCTGGCTGTTCGGGTCTATGACGGGTCGCGACTGTGCCCTTACAAGCCATCCTCTATGATGGTGCTAATACCAGTATGGTCTCGTTTGAAGAGGCTTTGAACAACTACAGAGTGTCCATCTTGATGAGATTGGCGTCGTCGAGTGCGGTTGAATCTGTGTCCGCAAGCTCCATAGAAGTTAACAACGCGTCAAGATCCGGTGAGACCACGAATCTCTTGTTGACCTCGCCCAGTACGTGAAGCTTCTTGTTTTCCACATCCAAGTGAACTGCCTGTTGAAGGAATGATGGTCGTGTAGCCTCTGAGACCTGGAATAAACGCGTCGGCGTGGGTCACGAAAACAGTGATAAGAAGCGCCAGACATTCAGGACAATTCCGTTACCCAGACGCATCTTCACCGTTCCGCTACGGTAAACCTCAACGTGGCCAATCACGCCATCGACTTTGGGTATCTCTTTTGGCGCCTCGGGACCGATTTGGGTCGCTGGCGTTGTGGATTCTGATGCAAACGCTGGGGGTTTGGTGTCCGCCGCAAAGGATACCTTACGCTTCAGACCAGAAGGGCCTTGATTCGAGGTGTCTACATCCATCTCTCTTGAGGATTCTGCAGTTGGCACCGAAGCGGATACAAATGTTGGGAAAGGTTCTGGAAACTGGAAAAAGTATAACCGCTCCTGTCGAATACCCTCCTGAAGACATCATTTTTATGCGCTCACGATTTCAATGAGAGTACGGACCTCGGCCATATTTGTCTGAATCGCAAAATCCTCCACGAGATCTTCAAGATCTTCTTCCTCGCTTTCGCTGAGATTGAGTGCGTTCGATGGGTCCACAATCTCAACAAAAGATCCTATGAATCCATTGGTACGGTTAAGCGAATGGGACGAGGAAGGAAAGTTACGCTGGTCCTTTGAAACTGATGGTAACGAGGGTTCTTCGATCTCTGTTTTCACTCCTTTTCTTTTCCTTCGGTCCCGCTCTCTTTGCAAAGTCTCGGGGGCCATCCAATCCAACTGCCGTACATTCTCCATGTCGATGATCTCGACACCCTCGTCTGGTTCTGAGTAAATCTCCTCGTCACTCTCGTTTTTTGGTGTCTCGGCCGTGTCAACAAGCGGATTTTCACGCTGTTTGCCTTTCTTCAACGCTGGCGCCGCCGAATTCGATAAGTTGGCACCCAAAGCAGACTCCTTTGCAGGCCCTTGTGGAACGACGGGCGTAAAAATTGACCTTGGAGCACTACGCCGAGCAGAGGTGCCAGCAAGAGCAGGACCCATTGCGAAGGGACCACTTGCGGTCATTTCAACTGGAGGCGGTCGAGGCGCAGTCCCTCTTCCTTCTCCTCCCCGGCCCTTCCCTCTGCCGCGCGCCTTGCCATGTCCCTTGTCTGACGGCTGAACAGATGGCTGGGGCGCTTCCTAGGGCTGCCATTCATGCATGCGTGAGGACGAACAGGATGTTGCATACCTGTTGTACCTCTCTGTGGATCTAGCGCATGAGAACAGACAGAAGTGATTAATTGGTCTTATCACGTACTCTTTCTTTCTCCGCGCTGGTAGGGTTGGAACGAACTTGAGTTTCTGGGTCCCCTGCCTGGTCACGTCCTGTGGTTTCTTTGCGAGACTTCCTATGGCTTTGGGGCCAGCGGATGGCTCACCATTGTCCGCCATGGTCGAGTGGAGAATCGTATTGGTCACGTGTTTGTGATCGAGATGTTTTGAACATCCCGACCGTCTCCTTTCACCTTCATTTGCGATGGGTGAGATCGAGCACGTCCATGCCACCTACAATGACATCCACAACTTAATCAAGGTCAGCGTTGACAAGCTCGCAGCGTTCAAGCCGAATTTATTCGTTGCGATTGGTTTGTACTTCTCGACAGTGATACACAACAATGCGACTGACATTGTTGCCCAGGAGGAGGGTCAGTCTTAATATACTCATCTTGCAATGCGAATCATCTGACCAGCCCTTGTTTCACAGTGGCTTCTTTCCTGCCCGAGTATTGGTAAGCTCATGTTCATGACCTTCCTCCCCCTGCGGCACCGGTGAACTTCCAAATACAGCGCACTTTCCTAAAAGACCCGTCAACGAACAAAAATATTCCCATACAAGCTATTGGCCTTTCGCTCTACGAAGCTCTCCCGGGAACAACTGCAGAGCAGATAGGCAGCAAGGTCGTTCGTACACAGTGGTTGTGAGTGCCCCCTTGCTGGATCACCAAATATTGCTTATCCCAAATTCACAGGGGACCTGATCCTGGCAAGACTTTGTTGGGACGAAGAGTTGTCATCGTTGTGAGTGAGCGGTCCTCGGCGTGTTATCTGATATGCAATTTAGTTCAAATTCGCAGGATGAAGTCGATGATACGCGGAAAACTCTCCAGTAAGTGACGCCGGATAAGTAGTTTTCCATGCAATGTTCTTAGTTTATTCATAGGTATGCCCTTTCGGAACTCCGAAAGGACGTCGAGAAAGAGCTGCAGGCACTACCAGAGTCTGAACGCGAAGCTAATCGCACCGAGTTCGCGATCTTTGTTGTGCACAACAAGCTGAAGCCGAAGGTTGGGGAGCTACCACCCGATGTCCCGTGAGTCTTGATCATAAAGTTCAGCCTCACATACTGAGCGGGACGGTTTTCCCACAAGGTATTTCGTTGGCGCAGAGGTTGGTGACGTGTGGTAAGATGAATCGATAGTCTTGGCAATGGAATTCTGATCAAACATTCGAATACTCCCAGGTTGGACTACCCATGGGAAGCTGCGTGAGTATCCTGGCAAAGGTGGCGTTTGTTATCTCTGAATACGTGTCCCACAGAGATATCGAAGAACACGACAGGTTAGCTGCCGAGGACAAGACCAAACTAATTGGTGCATCGTAAAAGCAGAAAGGGGCGAGGATACCTCCAAGTTACTATGTATCTCCTACGAAAATATTATATAACTAGATGGGTCCGAATTGTGTGTTGACAGCCCGATGTCATTGGCGGTGCACTTGGACGACGTATTTAGATGGGAGGTCTGAAGTGGGAGTTGGTCGAGAAATACGGGAAGTGCGGTCGATCGTTCCGCTTCGACGCCGAGGCACTTTATTTTTGCAAACTTGGGTGCCATCCGAACCTCTTCTCCTCTTGCACCAGGTGTTGTGGAGAAAAACTTGATTCTTTTCTTTATCCTTACCGAGCCACCACCGCTCCTTGCTTCTGCTCTTCACTGCGACCCTCAATCGCGTTCGAGTGCGTAGCCCCAGAACAGCAGCCTCATGCTCATGGCGGAGGAGGTTGACTACGAAGCACTGCCTTCTAATGCGGGTCTCACAGTGCGTCTCTCGTCTTCCATGCACGAGGAGCATTTCACTCATCCGTGCCCCACTACAAGGTTAACATGTTGGCCGGTGGTATGGTGAGTTACGCCCACGGCCCGTTGTGCTATGCTTGCTGGATACAACTGGCTGCGAGGAAGCAACAATGAGGGATGCTGAGGCTTCCTCAGGCAGGTATAACGGAACACGCGGTCATGTTTCCCATAGACAGCATCAAGGCTAGTGTGCATCTCCCAAACTCTGTGTGGTATTCACATTCTTGTCATTAGACGCGGATGCAGGTTTTTGCCGCCTCGCCGGCAGCAGTATACACGGGTATTGGAAATGCTTTTACTCGAATATCCGCTACGGAGGGCATGCGAGTGCTATGGCGGGGCGTGTCGTCGGTAATTCTTGGCGCGGGGCCTGCTCACGCAGTACATTTTGGAACATACGAAGCTATGAAGGAACTCGTGGGTGGAAACAACCCCGGAAATCAATGGCTAGCGACATGTACGTGCTCTCGGCCTCACCATCTCTTTGTCTTTCCCCCTTCCGAACTCCCTACCTTTGTGTTTCCACTCTCGTGGCACCTTGCATTCGTCGACTATCGCTCACGTTCTATGATAGCTCTGGCTGGTGCATCCGCCACAATTGCTAGTGATGCGTTGATGAACCCTTTCGACGGTGAGCGCTCCTTTCTCACTTTTCGTGATTTTTTGTCCACCCAACCCCACCTTGCTTACAGTCATCAAACAACGGATGCAGGTACATCAATCCCAGTTCCGTTCCGTCTTTACCGCGATACGGGTGGTCTATCAGACCGAAGGCCTTGGCGCTTTCTACGTGTCATATCCCACAACCTTGACGATGTCAGTCCCATTCACGGCTGTGCAATTCACAGTCTACGAACAAATAAAGAAGGTGCTGAACCCAAAAGGGGAGTACTCTCCCGTAACGCACATGATCGCAGGTGGTATGGCAGGTGGTGTTGCTGCTGGTGTGACGACACCACTCGATGTAGCCAAGACGCTCCTACAAACGCGCGGGACATCACATGATCCTGAAATCCGGAGACTGGGCGGCATGATGGACGCTTTTAGGGTCATTTGGAAACGAGATGGCATGAAAGGGTTTGGACGAGGGATCTCCCCGCGCGTATTGACCCACATGCCCAGCAATGCCCTATGTTGGCTTTCGTACGAGTTCTTCAGTGAGTTGCCCGTCTCTATCGGCTAGTTTGTAGCTGACGCTCTGTGTAGAAGTTGCTATTCGTGAACGATGATAGACGGTTACTGTAGGGTTGCAGAGCATTCCGAGTCTAATGAACAAAATGACATTTAGTCTGCATGTGCACCTCCCACAATATACATATGCATTACCATTTTGCACCCATTCCAGACATATTTTTAACGTAGACGAAGACTGTCCCTCGTTAGGCTCTTGCGCTGACCTACATCCCTCTAGTCGTAGAAATCCACGAACCATGACGCAAGGTACAAGTATGCTAGAGGTGTATGCAGATGCGGTAAACAAGTACTGGCTGCGAAAGAGAGATAGCAGTAAGAAAGGTATCGATACAAGTGCATTGTCCATTGTCCCAGCCAGGCTGTTGGGTATGTATCTAATGAAATCCGTTCAAGTTCGTCGTCTGTTGGCTCCTCTCTCTCAATGCTCCCCACATCACCCACCAATCCTCAGCTGCCTCTCTACCATGGTAAGCAAAGACCTCGCAAATTTCGTCCCATTCCCAACGTAGTCTGGTATCATCCCATCCCTTGTGACCTTCCAACAACATCTTCTTCAGGGCTTCGTCACGTGCATCCCTTGCAGGACTGGGAGGGACCCAGACGGTGCCGAACGCCTTTGTCTCCTTGGAGAATATAGATCGAGTTCGAGGTTCGCGAATTTCCTGGAAGGCATAAGCGAGATATGGTATATGTTCCTCAGATTTGAGGTAAGTGAACAAAGTGGAGAGCACTCCGGCATCTTCAACTGGCATGCTACAGCTTTGTATGCAAAACGGCTTGAAAATAGATCAGTATACATTTACATAGAATATACCAAGGGTTTTACCCATATCGGATATGCTGACTCGCTCATGACAATCAACCTTCCGTACTCATCTACCCAATCCTCGGCGAATTTCCGGTGATACAGTCGTTTGCGCAGATATGTGGGAGCACGACTCAATAATCGTCGTAGTCTAGCAGGCAAATATTTGAGACATTCCAGGACATGTTGGGATGGCATGCTTACCTAGGCTCGCATTGTATTTTTAACTTGTTTCCCGCGACTGACGCACCATCAAGGGCGATATCATCAAGATGACCATCAGTCTCCGGCAAGAATGCGTGGATAGAACACATCTTCCCCTGATCCTGGTGCATACCGCTGATTAACAAATGGGAACACACGATCTTTCATGGATAAGCGTACTGTCGTGAGTGCAACTATATGGCGATTATCGCCTGTCCATAATTTATACTGCTCAAAGTTTAGGAATCCAGAGGGTGAAAATCAAAGAACTTTACGCACGTCAGGACTGTCTGCTCTATACCTGATGAATTGATACAATTCCGGATCATCCTTTAAGTGATCCAGGGGAAAGGAGGTCCTGGTATATACAATTAGCGTTGCTTATTTTCTGGGAAAAGATACGGACTTACACGTAAACACTGTGCCCTTCTGGGGTCTCGACTGTGGGTCCATTGATCAATTCTCTCACTATACTTCGTGGACCATCTGCACCAATGATCACGTGGGCCGACATCGTCCGACCGTCGGACAGAATGATACGCGGCCGCCTTGGGTCGGGTTGGACGGATGTCACAGCGAGCTGAAACTCGAAGTGCACGCCTGCGCTCCTTGCCGAATCAAATAGAATTTGACACAGGTCCCGGTACTGTGCGCTGAATCAGCATGGAAGTTGCGGCTGTTCGGCTCCTTAGCTAACCTGGATCACGAGGTAATCCGCACCCGATTCTTGCAACACGTCCTCTCGCCATTCGAGGCAACCAATCTCGTGACCATCATCCGCTGCGAACGAGGATCGACGATGGCTTAGTGACGCAAATGCAGAGGAGCAAGTACTCACATGATACAAACGTGGTTGCTCGTATGGGCACTGCATATCTTTTAAGCTGCTTTCCAAGACCCCATTCGATGAGAAGCTTGGTGGGATTCGGTGGAAGATGAGCGCCACCTTTTCTCTGAGACGCAAGTGGTACCAGTTGTAAGACGGGAAGTGGAATGGAACAAAGATCACACAAACCTCACTAGGACCGATCCCTTTGTCAACTACCGTAACTCTGTGGCCTGATTGGCGCAACCTGAGAGCTGTGGCGAGACCGGTAACACCTGCGGATCCGAATAATATGCGTTGAGCCTGGGATGAGCTCCCACCGAGTGGAGAATTGAATTGCGAACCTGCACCGATGATGATAAAGTCTATTGAGAACGGAGCTCGTCTGCAAGACATCGAGGAAAAGCTTGCTGAACGCGGAGGTATCAAAGTAGTCAAGGTTCAAGGAGACAGCCGGTAAAGTTGGGGCGGAAAATGAGGCTGCGGGTGGTTGACACAAAGAAGCGGTTTTTGAACGGCTAAGTTTGGTGAACCACACGCTAGTGACGATAATCTTTTGATCCTAGCGATCCTTCGCACGGAAGTGCTTCGAAAGTGTGATGCATGATGGTTCGTTAGGTTTGCCTTGTTATAGGATCGGAGATATTAGCGCCTGGGATGGCATATTGAAGAGGGTTGCCGGCTGCTTTACGCTCCACCCTCAATTACGGCAACCCGTGGGGCCACCGTGTCGTTGTGCGATTCCGCCGCCCCATGGTACCTCAGGTTAACATGTCATTCCGAAGTACTCATGTCTGACATGGGGCTGGACAGTGGCTGGACGCGGAACAGAAGGGGACACCCAGTCTGTCGAACCGAGGTGGTGCAATGTCGCAAGTGCGGTTGAACCTGCTTAGCCTCGGACATCCCGTTTTGCCGAGACGCCGCTCCGGGGAATCATTAATCATCCTGGACGCAGTGTCTCAGGGTAGTCTCTGATTGACCTTGTTGTCTCCGTGGTAAATTAAAGTGCGGTCGGTACAAGGTACCCCTTTTTAGTGGTCGGACTGTGAGGGCCGATGCGGATGACAGACCTCGAGAAGACGCTGGTAAGCGACGGGAAGATGAGATAGCATAGATATTGAATTCAGAGGCGGAGGATTTCCTTGTAACAACGAGCAGGTCAAGGTATTTTGTGTCGTGGTGCTACCGTGACAGATTGTGGACGCACATGTATGTAACGAGTAGCCTGTCGATCAGCCTTACTCTTACGCAGTTCGTGAGTGGTACGACCAAGTCGGAGTGAACGGACCACAATGACGCTGATAGATTCACCGAGCGGATGATCTTGTCAAAGTTGTCATGTTTTCCATCAGCAGCATATTGCTTGGAAAAGGATGGACAAAAATGTATTGGGCGGCTTACTGCAAGAGCTTGGCAGTTTCAGAAGCACCACTGTCGTTTCAAGTAAAGTTTTGGTAGCACGAGGTGGGGATGAACGGAACGGCCGATTCGTGGGTGTATTCCAAATCGGTAAGCTTGTCACTACCACCACCACATCGATCATGCTCGCGGTCGAACAACCAGGTCCAGTTTCAGCTCCACTTTCCGTCCCTTCCAATGCACCAGAACACTGTCCAGTAATGTCATCAACCGTCTCTAACGCTTCGCTCTAACCCCTCTCCAGGGCACGGAGTCCGAGCTCGCGGGCAAGGCGGATGCCTGCAATGGCTGTCCAAACCAACAGATTTGCTCCACAAATACACCAAAAGGACCTGATCCTGCACTACCCTTTATCCGCGAGCGCATCCGTTCCGTAAAGCACAAAATCCTTGTTCTCTCTGGAAAGGGCGGTGTCGGCAAGTCCACTTTCACCGCTCAGCTCGGGTGGGCGTTCGCGGCAGATGACCAAGTGCAAACCGGAATCATGGACGTCGACATCTGTGGCCCCTCCATACCCACCATCTTTGGTATTGCATCAGAACAGGTCCATTCCTCCTCCACCGGTTGGTCACCAGTGTATGTGCAAGATAACCTCGGCGTTATGTCCGTCGGATTTATGTTGCCGTCCGCACGTGACGCGGTTATGTGGAGGGGGCCGAAGAAGAATGGTCTCATCGCCCAATTTCTCAAAGATGTCGATTGGGGTGACCTAGACTATCTCGTCATCGATACCCCTCCCGGGACATCAGACGAGCATCTGAGCATCGTCCAATACCTTAAAGAGAGTGGAATCGATGGAGCCATTCTCATCACAACGCCGCAGGAGGTGGCCCTGCAAGATGTGCGCAAAGAGATCGACTTTTGCCGCAAAGTTGGCCTACCGATCCTCGGCTTGGTCGAGAATATGTCGGGTTTCGTCTGTCCTAACTGCAAGACGGCGAGTCAAATATTCAAGCCAAGTACGGGAGGCGCAGAGAGGCTGGCTAGAGAGACTGGAGTGGAGTTGTTGGGCAAGGTACCACTGGATCCTCGGATCGGGAAAAGTGCAGACTATGGCGTCAGTTTCTTGGATGAATACCCAGACAGTCCAGCATCGATAGCATATTTGAGTATCATCGATAGTGAGTCACGAGTCCAGTGCCTTGATGGTGCCTTCTCACCTCTGCGACAGGAATCAAACGCATACTTGGTGACAACTGAAATACTGACACCGCATCCATGTTCCATGCACTGTTCGTAAATATGACATATCTATTGTGATGGCTACGCACGACATCCTGGTCTGATGATGCAAAGCGTGAACATGATGCCTCCGACGAATCCAAGATCTTTTCTCATTGCCCATCGCTCCTACCAAGATCTTGACCTCTCTTACCCGCAAACTCGAGTGGCATTTCACTCGTCGGTGCGTCTGCCTCCGACTCTTGGTCCGTAATAAACCTCCCGATAGGTGCAACGCCTACCAAACCTCCTGGCAGCCTTTCCAAGCTCTCGTGTATGGAAACGGTGGAGAGGGTTCGTAGCACTTTGCGTAGAGTGACATCACCTCCCGTGGTCGACGGGGCTCTCGACCTCGCAGGAACGACATACGTATCGCTTGGGAACTCTATCCCATAATTAGTCGTGGGAAGACCATCCTCTGGTAGAGGATGTTGTACCGTCGACGCCATTGGAGAGGTGGACTGCCGAGCAGACAGTATAACACTGGACCGCCGAGCATAGGTGACAACCGGGTCAGTAGGCTCTGTCGCATGAAAGCTCTCCGACGCTGTAATAGTCGGAGGAGCGAGAGTGTCTACACGATCTCCCTCTTGTCCGGGGCTGCTCACCCGAGGTAACGATGCGTCCAGGAACCTGCTGTCTCTTCCCGTTGTAGGCGAGAAGTCCAGTGCGGATTGGACTTGATCCTTCTCGACTATGCTGGGAAAAGGGGTGGTTTCGGGTTTCATGTCTCGCACCTCCATTCTATAATCCTCGATTTCCTTCCACAATGCATCTCTGAATTCTTCGAGCGTTTCGAGCTTCTCGATGTCTCTCCACCTCTCGAACTTCGCCGGGCAATCTGGCTCATCGGATTCATCGTGGTATGCTGCAAGCCATGGATGTGAGAGGGCGTCAGAAACAATGATACGGGACGAAGGGTCAAATGCGATCATCTTCCCTAGCAAGTCAAGAGCTTTGGTAGAATGGTTAGGTCGGGGAGGGAACAGAGCTTCGGCACTTGCCTTGGATGTCTACGGTTGGCAGCAGTTTTTTGAGAGGAATGGCCGGTTTCACAGGCAAGGACCGAATGTAAGCCTGTGCCTGTTGTCCATCAGAAGGCTGTCGTTCGGTCATCTACTAATTGGATACCCTTTCACTGCCTATTCGGTTTATGACACTTTCGTCTGGCGTCCCTAGGACATCGAGAATTTTGTTGAGTTGATCCACTGGAGGCAATTATATCTTCAGACCGAAAAGTTGAGAGTAATCTGCGTAGAAACTGACCATAGCTGAGAGTATAATCGTCAGGACGTTATACTGGTCTGAACAAATGCACTTACTCTTTCCCCTTAAACAACGGTCTCCCGAGGAGCAATTCAGCGAAAATGCATCCTATCGACCAAACGTCAACTGTGGTCTCATCATCTGAGTATTTTCCATATCTTTCGAGTGTCAACTTGTCCACTAACCAGCCGTGGTATACCCCCTAGATGGCGTGGATCAGGCGCAAACTGAGAAGAGCAACGTCATACCATTTACCTGAAAGCAAGCATGATTTCCGGTGCCCTGTACCATCGTGTTGCAACATATTCTGTAAGGTGAACGCTGGTATGTTCGTCGGGTGTGGCGTCGAAACCACGGCTTAAACCAAAGTCACAAATCTTCAGCTCGCAATCCGAGTTGACTAGTAGGTTTCCGGGTTTCAGGTCTCGGTGTATCACCGAGGCTGAATGTATGTATTTCATCCCTGTACAAGCAATGATCGACATGTGAGACGCAAACACGCACGGTCTGAGAGATCTACCTCGAAGGATCTGGTAAAGAAAGTACTGGACATGTTCGTTAGTAAGGGTCTGCCCAGACTTGATGATTTGGTGTAGATCGGCTGCGAACGCTCAGTAACAGCCTCGGGATCAATTTCCAGACACAACAAACCTTCCATGGGCTATGAAATTGCAAATTGCGGATCAACGTCGCTACCGACCACAAGGACGGCAGGGCCCACCTCCATGAAAATGTATCTGTAACAAATTGCTAAGCGGAACACTGGCAAGTACCGAGATGACTTACATCTCTTGGAAATCCGGAGATATGGCGTCTACGTCGATCAATCCGGTAATGTTCTCATGGTGGGCAAAGTGCCTCAGAAGAGTGATCTCCCTAAGCGCGCGCTTTGCAAGCTGGACTTTTTCGAACACTCGGGTGACCAGCTTGATGGCCACAGTTTCGTGCGATATCTCGTCGGTTGCCGACCTGCGCCAGCGGTGTGAGAGTGGACAACATTCCTGTGGCAACACGACTCACACGACCACGCCGTATGCCCCCGAGCCCATCTCTCTTACCAGTTTCCACCGCTTTTCGACATGAAACGTCTTTCCAAAGGAAGACATAAATGTGTGGTATCCTCTACGATACGCTGCAGTGAACCCAATTGATACCTCGTACGCAAAGTGGGGTACCTTTTTTTCAAGTGATGAGGCTCGTTGTGCTGATTTGAGGGTCGCCGAACCCGTGATCGACCACGATCCATGCTCTCTGAAGCGGCAGAGGCGATGGGCGACGAAGACTGGTCATCGCTGCTGTTGCTGGATGGATTCGCCATGTTTCGGACTGAAAGAAGACTGCAGCGGGGCCACTTCGTTTATGATGAATTGCCGCCGGCACGCCGCCGCGTATCATAAACGCACCCTGGCGGCGCAGTGCACAGCGGATCCAAAACTTCACCGTACGGAGAAAATGTCGTACAAGTTGCGATCGACTGGAAGTCCTTGACAGACCACCGAGATATTTAATTATGTAAGGGCGGACTGTCATTTATGGTTCCCGGATATAAGCTACAACTTCAAGCCACCGAAAATAAAGTACCCGACATGGTCACATCACAATAACCCACATGCTTACGCCGCAGTAAGGACAGGGTCGATCGGCGTCGACGGTGTTGACGACGGCGTGGGGTCGTCCTCAGGCTCCCCAAAGATGTCCAAGAACCCCGCTACCCGAGCCTTGTTTCCCGCCTTCTTAGTCACATACTCCCGCAAACCCGATTTCAAGCTAGGCTGCTTGTCCACAAGCTCCCGAAGCTGTTCCTTGGGTAGTTGAAGCAGCGCTCCAAAGCTCGCCGGGGCGATCACCTTGGCACACCGGATGAATCCTTCCCACAAGTGGGGATTTTGCCATATTTTCTTGGTGATCAAACGGGAGAGCAAGGTAGTCGAAACAAAGGCCACCAATGATTTGTATGTTGTCACAGCTTGGATTACCTAACCAAGGGTGTCATTAATCACTGGCATTGGTCGCGAGGAAAATAACACACCGTCCGGAGGAATAGCACGGGCAAGACAGGCTCGTCGACTATTTGTTGCATCACCACAGCGAGAATTTCGGAACGGAAAACATCCGTCATCGAGAAGCAGATGCCGATGGCTGAGGGAATATAAGATCGCATAAACATCAAGGGGGTCATCAAGGCGGAACACGTACCTTCAATGGCACTCTTAAGTCCAATTTCCTTTTCAGACTCATGAAGCAAGACCATGAGTTCGGCTGGTGTCAACAGCTCGCTCTGCCGAACGCGAGGTAGATTTGACGTAACGCTCCCAAATGATTGTGGTGGGGTGGTAACGACGGAACCAAATACAGAACGAACCAAATTCTTTGGTTCTTGTTGACCATTGAGTATTGAAACGATTCGGGGCAGGTAGCGCATGATATCTGCCTGCAGTATTCAGAGTTTGAGACTAGCGATCAGAGCGCGGGTGCGGGTGGGCTTTACCTTGTCCATCTCCGCGATGATCGGAATGAGAAACCGTGCGTCGAGATCGCGCTCGCTAATAAGACCTTTGACTAGGGCCACAAGTTGCGTGCTAGGTCTGCCATGCTCCGTAAAGATGGTCAGAACTCTGAGTGCAAGCGATTCAGAGCCTGTGGGGCAGGTCCGCATGAGCGTAAGCAGTTTGCCGTTGCTCGACCCCAGAGATTTGATAAGAGCAGTGATCAAATTTTGGACTGCTTCTTGGACGGAAACGTCCATTAGACCATAAGCAGAAAATATCCTGAAAGGAAGTCGGAGTCAAGGAATGCCGCGAAAAGTAGAGAAAAAAAAGTACTCGTCCAAGAATTCCGGAATTTTTACAGATAAAGCAAAGAGCAGTTCAACATGTTGAAGTACAAGAGACTTCGCAGCTGGCAAGTCAATCTCTTCGGACAGGTATGGTGTTTGTATGAGTTCTTCAGATGGCAGCTGGCCATCCTCCATGTTTTCGTCGTCTTCGCTGCCGTTTGCAGTCACGGTTTTTGCGCCTTTTGGTGAACGCTTTTGCAAACGACGAAGTATCTGGAGTGCGAAGTCACGTATCATGCTATCCATGGGTTCAACACCTGGCACCCATCGCCTTACGGTATTGATCGCAGCGCGACGTGTGACAGATTCTGTACACCGGTCAACAAGGTCCAAGACATAAGCATTGCCATACCTGGATGTGTCGTTAGATCCAACAAGACACGCAGTGCTTCTGCTCGTAACGAGGGGCGCTCAAGCACGAATTCGCGAAGACTCGTGAACCCTACATGCATCCTATTGCCATGGTTCAATGCGGTCATTAGACACATCAAGACATCAATGGGACACACTTTTCAGGGTCGACGGAGAGATCACGTAAAAGATCCAAGACATCCGCCGGTATGGAGGGTAGGTCCAGAAGGAATTTCGCAAACGCCTTATCTTTGCTGTCTGGTTTTCCTTCTGGCTTGCTTTCAAGGGTGGTCTGATATGAGGAAACTATTTGGTTCAGCCAGGAATCGTAGTTGGGTCGCTGATCATTCAAGGTGAGGGTTGGATGGAGGTCGCAGTGATAAAACCATACCGAATTGGAGCCGTTTCCGATTTTTATTCTATCGTTATACCACTCTTCGTTCATCCATGCTGTAGCGAGGCGTAGCCTGGATGAACGCATTAAAAACAGACTACTGCCTGAGTGGTGGGGACCCATACCTTGATGGAAAGTCTACCATAATGTAGTCGCAGAGAACCTGCCGTAGCTTGTCTTGCCGCGAAGAAAAGTCAGTAAATTGTTCTCCTCCACTTGACTTGTCCTCATTTTGTGGTGTGTCTGCAATAGGTTCGGCAACACGAGTTATCATGCGAACGATGAGTAACATCCACATGTCATCAGAAAGGGCGCCTGCGGACAATGCATGAGATGCCTCCTCCAATTCCTCCCCACCGTCACATATGCGGTTCACAACTCCCCGCATGAGGGTAACTCGGTCATCTTCTGTGAGGTCTTTTGGCGATGGCAGCTTGAAATCGGTCATGTCAAAGTCGAGTACAACTTCGGGAAGTTCTGTGACGACCTCCTCTTCATCTGCAACCCTGGCACCTCCGGAAAGCTGTTGGGAAGCTGTTTGGGTAGGAATCGGGCGTCAAGGAAAATATCTGCCCACCGCTTCGTTCAGTCGATCCGGCTCATATTCCATCTCCTCTTCGTCGATGTCCATTTTAAGGGGATCAACTGGCTCATCCTTGACAGGAGTTGTTTCTGACATGGCTTCATCTGTAGCGCCATCCGGTGGTTGTAGAGCTGTCCCAGATGCTCCCCCTCTGCTTTGTCTATACGTCTGGACCAGACCAAGTAGAGTAGGCTCTGTAAACGCTTGCAGGTTAGCGACGATGAGGTCCGTGACGAGCGCGATGGGTAACGTCGTGAAGTCGAATGAATCTAGGAACGCTGCTGAGTTGGCTACTGCGTTGTCAGCCTCAACCTTGAGACGCTTGGCATCTGTGAGTTGGTCGGCAGCTGGACCTGTGGGTAGGGGTCGTTTTTTGACAGCCTCGGCCGCAGTGGCCGCAACAGCGGCCTTGCGCGCCTTGTCTTCTGCAGATGCCCTCTCCATCCGCGCGGCTTGTTGGGAGAGCGCTTCATTAATCTGCGCGCCAAACGCAGAGCCATGAGGCCCTCTGGAAAACATCGTACATCAGCAAACGAAACAGTGAATGCACTGAAAGACCGACCTGGAAACGTGTATCAGCAATATTCGGATGCTCTTCTCTACGCTTTTTACGGCAGAAGCTGACAGCCCGGCGAGTGCGGTAGGCGACCACGATGCCAGAGACGATACGACCAACTGTACCAATGTAGGACGCTGTTTGACCAAGTTACTCCAGCTGTTCAAGACGGCTGTTAGAATGTCAATGTTTCTGTCAATGGTGTCAAGGAGGTGGCGACCAAGAGTAGGTCGACGGTAGGCTCACTGGCTGGTGTACAAAATAGTGATAACATTTTCCAAGAGCTTCATGCCTTCCGCTTCCAGAGCTGCGGCGGAGATGAAAGGGTGGTCGGCAGGAACATTTGCAATGCTCGGGTCGTTCTTGTTTTGAAGCTGTCAAAGGCGGTTAGCTTCACCAAGGACCGTCACTCAAATGGATGGTTACCCTCGGGTCAGAGACCCCTCGTGTCTGCAAGAGGATGACCCGTTGCATGAACTTGACGGCGGAAAGTTTGACGCCGTTGTTCGCGGTGGGCGACGCAACAAAGTCAAGGATGCGGGATTTGGACTGACAAAGGATGTCCCACTGCTGGCGATATGTGCGGTTGGTACACCTGAGCGGCAGTGAGGTGTGTCGTACGAGGCACAGGATGAGTTGGCTTACAAGGAGCGAAATAAGAGTGGGTAGACAGAGGTCAGGCATTGGATGGCGACCTTTACGGTGCGCACGTTTGGGTCATGCAAGAGATTCGCCAATGTTTCGACAGACTGAGTCGCGACTACGGAGGAGACGACATTGTGCTAAGTGCGGGACAGAGAGAGACGACGAAAACTAACGTTGAGAGCGGACTTCTTGCGAGAGAGGGGAGCGGGCAATAGCAAAGTGAAGGAGGTCAAGCACCCATTTCTTGAGGAGGGAGTCACCCGCGCCGGAGACGGTTTTGACGAGCGTTGTACAAAGGATTGGTATCGGTGCTGGGTGAGCCTCCAGAGACTCACGTAAAGTAGCGAGCAAATCAGCCTGTTCCTTCGAGTCGGCTGGCACTGCTAACGCTGCTGAAAGTGCTTGTAATGGGTCAATCGGATTCCCTGCCATTGCAATGGTCAAGACACATCCCGTCTATTCATCCTCTACCCCCCGTCGGAGTTCAAACCATCCTCTCATACCATCATGGTATCTTTGTTTCTTCCAGCCTTGAGCACCTGCTCACACTCATCCAGGCAGCCCAGCCCTCACAAGGCATACAGACGCTCCTCGAGGCAGAGAAGGAGGCCGCCAAGATCGTGCAGCAAGCCCGCCAATGTACCCCTTGCACCGCTTTGTACCCCACCCCGCTCACTCTCATTTTTGACATAGATCGTGTTCAGAGACTAAAGGATGCCCGCTCCGAGGCTTCCAAAGAGATCGATGAGTACAGACACGCGAAGGAATCAGAGTTCAAGACGTTCGAGGCGTCGGTACGTCTTCCTCACTTCTCACTGGTCACCCATTGTTCAGGTGCGCCCGCAGCACGCCGGTAACACGACCAGCGCGCAGGAAGCTGTAGATAGAGAGACAGAGTTCAAGCTTCAGGAGATCACAGACGCTTTCGGGGCCAACAAGGATGCGGTCATCGAGAAGCTCCTGGATCGTGTCGTGCTCATCAAACCCGAGCTCCACCGCAACCTCAAGAAACTTGGAGGTTCTGAAGCACAGTGACGCAGTTATCGCTTGTAGTCCAATAGTGGTCATATTACAAGCCCCCAGGCTCGGCTTTACAGCAATACGTATAATACCCTTACTGCCACGATTATGGTCGAGTTGGCTCGTATCTAGATGAATAAATACAACGATGCCGCCAACGAGTTGAAACTATACAAGGACAATGTCCCTCAACCAACACTGCACACATGCGGAAATCCAGGGTGCGGATCCTAGCTTGGTCTTGAAACTGACGACTCGTGAGCCAACCACTGTAATCCCACGGGCATGCTAGACGAGGCGGAGAGAGCGGGAGGGCGAGGTCCATCGGGTGACGACTGAGTATTGAATGATCGCACGGAGTCTCGCTGAGGCGGGCGAGACGACGCGAAGTGTTGTGTGGGCGGTTGCCAATTACCAGACTGCATACTGGACGGTGCCACACCCGCATCTGTAGAGCCGGGACGCGGCCATTCCAAAAGTCCACTAGCTTTCAGAGATGGCAATGACAGTGATGGTGCTGTGGGAACAGGCAACTGTGACGTTGCTTGTAATCGTGCATTTGAAACAAGCTGGAGTACGGGATCGATGTCAGCTTCGTTCACCACGTTCCTGGCTTCTTTCTCATGTCCAACTTGAACCCTGATCTCAGGATGAGAAGAGGGCGACAGAGAATGAAATAGTGCATCAGAAGGCATTCGGCCATGGGTAATGTGATTTGGTGGTTGTACTACCAGCGAAGAGCTCACATCAGATCCTGACCGGGATACGGGGGATATGGATCCAGTCGGTATCCCGGTCGTGTGAACGCGGGCCGTGGGTGGCGGTGGTGGCATTGGCGGAACCAATGGCGCCCGCAATTGCTGCCTGTAACCCGTCTGACATGGGGTTAGATCCTGGATGCGTACACCCCAGATCTCCTCAAAGTCACTAGACCAGCCCAACAGCATCTGACTTGGTGGCTCAGCGGCATATTTGAAGAGAGGCTATACCATGGGTAAGCTTCGGCGGCAATCTGATGGAACAAATCAAATACCCAAACCGCGATTCCCACTGATAATTTTGGTGTGTGAGCTAGGAGCAACACAATAGCGACCAAAGCAGAACTTACGGAAAATGCTTAATTTTGCTTTGCTGCCAAGATCTTCGATAATCTTGAGTATCCTCTCCCGTGCCCACGTAAGGTCGAGGGGCATCTCCATCCGACATCGTTGCCTCCCCTGCCAAACAAAGTCGATGATCAATAAGTAGTCCTTGAGGGTCCCGGCCCTCACAATATATATCATCCAATTGTACACACCAAGTTGAGTGCAAACATGCACGAACAATGAATAACGTGCATGACAAAAAAGCACCATGCTCCCATGTTTGATGCGGTATCATACTGGGTAACATGCACCAACAGGCTGTCTTCGGTAAAACGCATGTGTTCGGGAAGAGCATCTTGCCATGCCTAGCACCAGTAAAAAGATCCATCAACAAACAAGCCAGCATTGGATTCGGCGACATACACCAAGTTTCGTCTCTAGTTCTTGTAATTGATCGACAGGATATCGCCCATTTTTGCAATCTACACAAAGTGTTCAGTAGGATTCGGTGCCGCAGGGAAGCAACTTGCCGTTCAGGTCATCTACGAACTTTTCTGCCTCCCCGTGTAATAATAATATCCGTATCAGTTGACCACTTTCCGAACACATACTATACGATGGACCCGGTTTCGTTATGAATTCTGGAAAATATCAGCCTTAGATCCGGAAGAACAAAAAAAAGGCCATTACCTGGTACTGCGGTCAATGGGGATACATCGAAACTTGTTTCATCAATAGGGAGGCGGAGGCTTAGCTGCGAGTCTGTTGCCAGACGAGTTCGTCGATACAGCATCCATCCGAAGCAATCTGAGATAAAGACGAGCCAGAACACACGGCGCGCGCACTCGCGCTCTATGCAGGCGTTAATTAACTCGGGTGATGGGTGCGGCGTAAGAACAGTACTATCGGAATCGAAAATTCCGATTTTGGTCACGATCTCTAATGCAAGTTCTTCACAGGATCAATCAATAGATCCTAATACCTAGGATAGAGAAAACTCACGATGGTACTGTCGAACCCACGAGGACTTGACCATTCTGTCGTACAGCTGAAGCAACAGAAGGGCTTGTGCGGTAGCCAAATTATGCCCACAAACCAACTGATGGTTCTTGTCGAACATGAGGTCCACAGCTTCCTGAGCGAATGTTTCGCCGGCGTATCGACAAGGTGATGTCCTCAACCGAGGCTGTTTCGATAACGGGGCCGCGACTGCACACACTGCGAGAAGGAGATGTTCAGGAACGGTACCGTGACTTAGGGCCGCCAAGAATGAAGGCTGGTGAATGACCATGCGCTGGGGTTGTCGGTAAGCGAAGAAGACTAAGACGTGAAGTTAGTTTCTACGAGAGAGCATCAGAGTTGTAGGGGGGAACGCACGGTGAACAAGCTCCCGGGTGAGGGCCTGGTCACGTTCAATAGTCCGGTCATGATGAGTCAATGGTGGCGCCAAAGACCGTGGGGGAGTGGCTGAGGGTGTGGTCATGTGGCCAAGATTGGTCCTGAGACGCTTGGTACGGGGATTACTCGCCCGATCATCGTCCGACGATGGTGTTGTAGAAAAGGCGACGTCATTGGCTTGGGTAGAATTGGCATTAAAGGGTGGCGAGCCGGCCGTAGGAGCGTTTGGATGTGGTGGATAGGGCCCACTGCGAGCATCTGAAGAACTCTCTGGCCTGTCCGGATTGAGCGGCCTGGGAGCGGGGACAGGTTTTCCGGCGGCGTCCGTGTATGTGCACTTCTTGGAAGCGAAATAACTAGGATGAATTGTCGGAGACTACGGAGCGATGTCAACATACCGCTAGGACTTACCAATTGCTACAGGGAGCTTTGGAAGAGGAGATATGTATGAGAAAGGTTAAGGCACGGAGGAAAGTAACACACCTGTTCCGTCACAACGGCGTTTACTTTTGTGGCAGGCATCACATGCCTTTGGAAAGTGAGCGGGGTGCGCGGAGACAGATGGAGGTGAAGGCGTACCTTTGCGAGGCGTTTGCGCTTTGGACCCTTCATAAATGCGATACTTGGATCAGGCTTGTCAAGGTCAGATTGGGGATCAGGGGGATAGCGGGAGACATCGGGGTGGAGCTGGTTGGCGGACTGGTTTGGAGGGGCAAAGGTGATGGACGGGGGCTGAGGGAGGACACCTCGAGCGAAGGGGTCCATGAGAGGGAGGAAAGCCTCGGTATGGAGGGAGGTGGTGGCCTGGGTGGGAGGAGCGCCGATATTAAAAGGAGGATAATGGAAAGGGTCGACGGGCCTAAACCTATATAATGCCGAGCAGGTTCACGTTACCGAAGGAAAGCAAAACAAAAACGAGAGACAAGGTGAGAAAGATGCAAGTCGGTCGTGGCAAGTCTGTCGAGGTGCTTTGCTGTTCTGGATCGTCCGTCCTGCCAGCTGGGCGCTGTCTCTGACGACGACTATGCGCGCTTCCAACTCGGCGCGTACGCCGAATTTGTCTCTGCGCAGATCCCTCGTCCGGCCGTCCCCGGACTTTTTCTCGTCTCCCCTGTCGTCGGGCCGGCGGCTTTCGATCTGGTGCCGATGGCCAGGTGGCAGACCGATCAAATTCGAGAAAAAAATTATATTCGTGGAATTGGACGCCACAAGAATTTCAGGGCCTGCTCCGCGCGGCCTGTTTCATACCGCCGTATCACAGCCAAGCGTGTTTCGTTTCGCATCACGCGATCCCAACGGCACATCTACTCGGCATCTTTCGCATCACGGAACGTAACATTTGCCGACGGCAAGCCGAAAGCCTACCGCCGGCGCTCGCCAAGTCGTACATGACAGATAGTTTATGTTAATACCAAGCCGATTAGTCAAACAGACCAAAGCCCATATCGTCGTCGGACTCCTCCTATGTGCACCGGTCAAAATCCCGACCACATTGGACAAATATCCACTGACCTTCTCCTCCTTGACCTCTTCCTTCTCCGCTGCCGCAGCAGGGGCAGCACCACCTCCACCCGCAGCCGCCGGGGCAGCTGCAGCAACGGCACCACCGGACGGAACCTGTCATCCCATGTCATGGCGACCCCACGACAAACAACGCATACACGCACCGATGAGAGTTTGGCCGATCCCTCAGCAATCAACTACGTCCCCAGTTCAGTCAGCGGGTTGTCATGTCTGACATTCAACGCGACGTACAGCGTTGGTGTCTTTGCCCTCGAGCTCAGCGATCAGCTTCTCGAGGCGCTCGTCATCGGCCTCAATGCCAACCGCATCGAGAACCTTCCTGACATCGTCAGCAGAAGGGGAGGCGTTACCGCCCATCTGAAGGAGGAGATATGCTGCGATATGACGCATCTACCGACGTGTTTAGATCAACATTTCTCCTACATACCGAGAAAATACCCACTTTAGTTGGTGATTAGTTTTGAACGTGTTGACAAGACTACGGGCAGCCACAAATCACTGAAATAACATGAGCCCAGCGCACCACCACCATTCGGACACAAAACGCACCTTTAATCCTCGAGGGAAGACCTGTGGATTCTAACCGACGGTGATGGTGTATTGTCTTTCCGTGCGCCAGCAAACTCGGGGGTACTGTACAGTTCCACGTGATCAAGGTTCAGCCACAACTTCTAAATTCATGCTCCGCTTCACATACGGGCTCATCGCTATCCTCGACAGCCTCAAGACAGCCAACAACACAATATGGTGAGCCAGTCTCTGTCCTAATATCGCACTGGCCTCACGATCTCTTGAGGCGGATTCAGCCGTTACAGATCCCACCCTCGCCGCTGAGCTCAAGAAGAAGAGAACGTTCCGCACGTTCTCCTACCGCGGTGTCGGGCTTGACAAGCTCCTCGACCTGAGTAACGAAGAGGTGCGTGTCATTATTCCAGAAAGAATCGGTCTCCTTATAATGTCTATTCTACTAGTTCATCGAAGTAGGTCGCATATCTCCCGCGTTATCTCACCACCTCAACGAATCCTATCGCTTCCCATAGCTCGTTCATGCGCGCGCCCGTCGCAAGTTCAACCGTGGCCTCAAGCGCCGCCCAATGGGCCTCATAAAAAAACTGCGCAAAGCCAAGAAGGAAGCTCCCCCGAACGAGAAACCCGCGGTCGTCAAGACCCACCTCCGTGATATGATCATCGTCCCTGAAATGATCGGCAGTGTAGTCGGTATTTACAACGGCAAGGTATTCATCGATTCATTGGGTCGCTGGGTGTCCCGTCGTGACGTGTTATCACAGGTTTTCAACTCTGTTGAGATCAAGCCCGAGATGACAGGTCACTACCTTGCCGAGTTCTCGTGCTCATACCGGCCAGTAAAGCACGGCCGTCCTGGTGTATGTTTTTTTTATGATGCGGCTTCATCTCTTCTTAACGAGTTCACCCTTAGATCGGTGCTACACACTCATCTCGATTCATACCTCTCAAGTAGGAGCCTGGTTTTTACTCGTCCTTTATGTACCGCATTTGCTATCTTAAAATTGTATGCGACATGCATGAGTCCTCCCTCATCCAGGCTGGCTTTTGATTCATTCAAAATGAGTACATTTGAATGCACGGGTATAATAAGTATACTGCGAAGATAGTCGTCCATGTCATACTGATAAGTGAAAACCGTACGGTAAACTACAGATAATGCGAGATCGAAAGAGGATGCAGAAGGGTTCGGAAAAGGCAAAAACAAACGAGGGTGACAAGTCAGCTGGATGGAAAGCAGATGGCGGTGTAATGAAGGGAAGGAGGCAATGTATATGGGATTTGTGTGTTCATGTACGCTGACGAACCATCGGGGCCTGGTAGCCGTTCGGTGAGAGTGCTTGTGCAAGCTCTGTGCTGGCTCGTGGAGGCGCATACGACGACGGCCGTGCACCAGGTGAGGGTGTCGAAGAGTTCGTCGCCGATCGCTGTGGGACAACCCAGTCCATGTCCTGTGGTTGCGGGTGTCGAGGTTGCTGTGATTGAATCATCACAGCTCCCTGTGAGAACGAAGGCGGGTGTACGGGCGACGGGTATGACATCGGGGCGTGGGTAAGGCCGGGGTGGAAGTGAGGCGACTGCTGGCGACCATTTCGCAGCTGAGACTCGCTTGGAGACGAATTCAGCGTGGGTCGTTCTGGAGGAGGGATCGATCTCGGTGGGTTAGGGGGGGTTGGAGAACCAGGGAATACTGCTGATGCAGGGGTTCTTCCACCTGCCTTTAGTCGCATGTACGTATCGCATTTCCTCAGGAATTCCTTGCTGGGAAGGTCCAAGGTGTTCGAGAAGTATTCTTGGTCGTGAAGTATGGAGAGAAACTCCTCGGGGACGGTGTAGAACTCATCCTGATTTTCCAACAAGGCAGTTACCACCCTGATCGCTCCGAAGCTCTCATCGCGAACTGCATCCCGACCCCGTGAGTAGAGAATACTTGGGCAAATGACAGTCGCAAGATTTGGCAAGTCCATCTTGCTTCCGGTTGACTCGTCCATATGGGCAAATGAGGCGACCCATTTCAGGAATACAAAGAGAACTTCCATCGTATCGCGGTGGCTCTTGGGAAGTAGGAGCGAGACCATGTGGAGACAACGCCGTCGTTCCGAATCTGTGGGAAGCGCTATACCAAGTGTTGGTAAGTCGAGTCATCGTGGTCGTGCAACGCCAACATACTTTGTGATGCGATTAACAGGCGATGCAACTTGAATGTCATCAAGGGTTCGGGGAGTTCACGTAAAAACTTCTTGAGAAGTGCGGCCAGCTGCACCGGGTTGTCTTGTGTGAGATCAACGGATGATGGATCGTGGTCGATAGACTCCGTAAGATCCTTGAGACGTCGAATATTTCCATTGCGACGAAAAATACCTTCCACAGACATGTCTGCAGGAAGAAGATCAATTGATCATTTACTCCTGACATGAGAACGATACACACCCATCTGTCGCATGGCAGAGACGACATCATCAATGAAACTAGGCACTCGCAAGGTCGCACGAGTAGCTCCATGCAAGGAATCCGAGCCCTCCCGCTCAACGAGTAGTTCTAGCGGAACACTGAAAACACCTGAGTCGGGCAGTCAGTGACAGTTCGGCGCGAAGCAAGAACGACCATACCCTTTTTCTTGACGTTTTTCTTGTCGCCTGCTTTAAATAGCTTGTTCCAAAAACCGGACTTTTTTGTCTCTACGAGTTCCAAAAGCTCATCCAGCTCGATTTGGTCCTTGAGAGGAGAACGTTGCAAGGCGAGAAGGGCAGAATGTTTGACGATCGCAAGCTCAAGAGCACTGAGTTCGGCGATATGGGGTATCGTGCTCTGGCGCGGTAATGAGCGTCGCTGTTCGCGAGCTTGAGCCACCTCCATCAGTTGGGGGATATCAGCGAGGGTGATACCATCGTCCGGAACATGGAGGGGTACTTCCTCAGGGCCGCCTGCGGGAGAGTTGGGGGCAGACTCATCCACAATCTTCACTTCGGTGTTGTTGCGAATTAGAGGTGGTCGCAGAGACTGTCCCAGGACATTGATGTCTAGAGTGCCCGGCGATCGCCGCTGTGCGCGGGACGGAGGAAGTGATGGGCTTGATCCAGGCTGAGAAGGTTGCCGACCTGGTATAAGGTTACCAGGAGGAGGTCCTCGCTGTGGCTGCGGTGACTTGACTTCTTGTTGCGAACGTTGCACGCTGACGGGTTCCGAAGGATGGACTGTCCTGCCAGCAGGACTCTCTACGATAGTTGATCTCCTGGGCAATCGTGCAGTGGCAGACAGCTTGCGATCCAGATGAACGGATTTCATCCGCATGATGTCACCAGAATTGCGATACGGATCTTGATCTCCGCCTTTGTTGTGGGGAACAGTTGAACTAGCTAATTCGTGGTAGTTCAGCGAGGGGGATCTGTCTGGAAAAGAGGCCAGTAAACATACCAGGGGAGAGTGGAACGACACCTTGTTGTTTGAGAACAAGGTACAGACGACGAAGAGCAATATTAAGCAAGAACGCGTACTGTTCCAGACGAGATACCGCTTGGAACCCGCTGCGGCAATTAACATGGGCGTGGTCAGTGCACAGGATCAAAGAGGGTACGTCGCCAAAGGATGGTGTCTCTTTGACAGACTCGACATCATATGTAAATATGCTGACGTTGGCAGGGGGTCTGCGCATAGCTGGTGACTTCGATGGGTCCTTGTCAGCCTTATCCTTTTCCTTCTCCTTGTCCTCCGCAGCTTTCGGTGGCGCAGGGTCCTTCGGCAATGGAACTGCAGCGGCTTTGCCACATGTGTTACATTGCAAACAGTGCGAGTGCCACCTCTGGTATGTCCCCAGTCGAACACAATCCTCCTCGACCGCCTCAGTGCACTGTACGCATCGATCTGAGGGCGGATTGTTTACGGAGAGTTTTGAAGGCGAAGTGGCCGAGAATGGAGACTCCCCAGCTAGTTCGGGAGCCAGACTCCTAAATCCGTACGTGACTCCTTGAGTGCCAAGATTGGCACCGCTAGTTTGTCCCACCACTTCACCACTACCGCTTCTGATGATCCGGCGTGCAGCTGGATCCCCACCCTGAACCGCAAGGAGATGTAGCTTATCCAAGAAAGAAGGCATCGCTTCCCTGACGCTCTGCTCCCTCTCCAGTTTCAGTGCGCCTGTCAATGCAATGCGGATGAGGATCTTGAGATAATGAGCTATTCCTGTCACGAGGGCCAATAGTTCTTGGGTCATGCCTATCCGACGTGATCCCGTTTCTTGTGTGCGGGACAGCAACGTGAAAAGATCGACGGTCTTCCGACAGAGCATGCGGGCCTCCCGGACATGGGACATCCCTGCAATGTGAGGTAAGAAACATGGCTGCAGACGGGCGGTTAAGGTATACCTTTGAGGCCCAGCCCGGCGCAATGGTACTCGAGATCGTCGATAGTACCGAAAAGGACCTCCACATGCAAAATAAATTTCTCCGCCATCCTGATGGCATCAAGATATTGCCCATTACTGACTTGCCGCAGCATATCCGATATGCACGCAGCACTGGATTCCTCAAACGCCGACAGGACGCTGGGAAAGCAATATTAAATACACTTACGGATACGAGTGTCGACATCACTCACGTCCAGATTCGGTATACCAACTGCTCCATTCTCACCTGTTTTTCTTTGAGAGAGAATGGGGTTTCGCGCATCTCCTCGTCAACGTAGGAAGGCTGGAGCTCCGATCCATCACCTATGGAACCGCTTGACCTCCGCGAGACGACCTTGACGTTCCAGAACTACAGGAATCAATGAAGGACCAAACGGATTGAACTCCGCGCCGCGTACCTTGTTGATCATGTAGCACTCTGGATGCCAGCACTCGTCCCTCATGCCACGATTGATCTCGACGAACTGCTTCAAGATCGCACTACTGCATCCCGCGCATTTCGTGGCAAAACGGGTGGAGTAGTGAAAATGGCAGTACACATCACCATCATGTTCGTAGTAAGAATCCTGAGGTCCGAAGAGAGTCGGACATAAGGAGCAAGTAAAGTGTTCCACGTGGTACTTTTTATCTGCACCCGTGTGAGCAGAAGAAGGAAGAATCGAGTAAAATAGAGCGACTGACTGCACGCGGTGATATAGCTTCCGCGCAAGGCAAGGCCACACTTTGCACAGATGAGGTTGAGGCGACGAAAGTAGTCCCTTTCGCAGAGAGGCTGGGGCTTGCCATCTGGCCCATCTATGGGGAAGAACTTTGCGGCGACGACATCACCGCAATCCTGAGGGACGATTTAACATTGAGAGGGTGTATGTAAAGGGGAGCACGTGCCAGACACTTGAAACAATTGAGATGGAAGACGGTGCCAAGTGCACGGACGAACGCGCCCTGCATGGCAAGCCCACACGCTGAGCATGGTCTGAAAGGAAGGAGTCAGTGGCTGATGTGGCTGATGAAAATAAGCGAGCGGACTGACGAGGATGATAGGTTGGTGGATGTTACAGAGGAGGTTGAGGTCAGGGGACCACCCTTGTTGGGGGAACTGGATCCAGAGGAGCCAGAACGTGCAGAAGAGTCGGAGGTAGTGCTGTTGCGGCGAGTCCTATCGGGGGGATGGTCGGAAGAGGGAGTCCGGGCGGAATGGTGGGTAGGGCTGTTCGGGGTGGCAGGACGACTTGCGGAAAGGAAGGCAGGGGACGGTGCGGGGAGAAAGGGGGAAGGGAGGGAGGAGTCATGCCTGGGGGAGTGAGTGTGGTTGAGGTCGTCGCTACGAGGATGGGGGAAAGCGTCCTGCTTTGCGGAGAGGTTGTTTCGGGAGAGGTCGTTTGCGGAACCCAGGGTGGAGGCTCTCGTCGGGAAGTGCGGACGATCGGGGAGGCGGGAAGGGCTGGATGGGGGTGCAGAAATCGGGCCAGGGGTGCTTGCGAAGGCGAGGTGGTCGTTGCGGAGACGAGCAGCGTCTGAGTCAAAGGCCATGGCTGGAGTAGCAACCCAAGACGAGGCTCATGTGTTCAGCTCAGCAACGAGGATCGAGTCCAGGGCCAGTGACAACACGTCACAACACCTGTGACTCGTCGTAACTGTGACCACCTCAATCGAGCTGGCCCCTGTTTCAAACCCCGACGGCACCCATTGCAAGTGTCCTCGGCACGATGCCGGCCCACCGCCGAACGCTGTCGTCGTCCCCTACTATAAATCCACCACCGGCCATGGACTCCCCATCATGCATCCATACCAGCACATTTTTCTCCACCGCGGCCCCTCCCGCGTATTCTGGCTCCTCATCGGCGCCGGTGTCGCGACCTGGTGGCACCACCGCGACCATCGCACCCAATACTTTCCCTGCCTGGTGCACCACCGTCCCGTAGATGGGGCCCCAAACCAGGAAGCCCCTATATCGAAATCGCCCTGGACCCCGGACCGAACTCCGCCCGGGTGGCACCAACAACGCGACTGGGAGCAGGAAAGGGAACGGCTCAGGCATCTCCAGAAACGAGCCGGAGAAACAGTCCGTGATCCTCTGTCCTCTCTCTCTTCACACTCAACTATCCCCCCAGGTCGTTGATCTCTCCGAGTCCACACTCGATTCCATTGTCGCCGGTGCAGAAGCACTGAAAGCTGTCCGTACCCACCTTCTCCATTCCACCCTGTGAAATTAATCCACAGCACAGAAACTCGCCGAACTGCGCGCTGAGCGTGAGCGCTTCGAGGCTGAAAAAAAAGCCTCCCAGCCGGATGCCTAAATAGCTGCATCGCTCCGATCATCCGTAAACAATCACCCCTCACATCTAACAATTGGATCTTATCCCTGTAGCTATTGATCACTCGTCATGTCCGCCTAAATAGCCTGCTTGTCACTTTACTGTACAGCACCCCAACCTATGTCCATAAGTAACCTCGACGCATGTGTCATTCTCGGACTCGTTATATAGACTTGGCATCCTGCCGTTCACACGGAGGTCCCTCAAACCACCACCTCTTCTTCCGCTTGCCTGGAGCCAACGTAATCCGGCCTTTGCGGATTCAATTTCCCTTGTTCCTCCGCTGCAGATTGACAAATGTCATGAGCACTCCCACAAAGACGTACAAATCCAATCAACTCACGCGTCGCATGCCAGAAATAGATGATAAGACCAACGATAACAACACCAAATGCGGGGAAATAGAGCCAGAACGGGGAATAATACTGCACCATTCCTGAGGCCTGAGGGACTCAAGTACCAACACCAGAGAATGACTTACGAATAGGAACAACCCTGCGAGTCGACAGTCAACAGCAGACTCCAAACAAGGTTATGCGGCACCACACACCAAATAAGAGACCATAGAAATCACTCGTGAGCAGACTGATGTTGTAAAATGCTGACGAGGCGGAGCGGTACAGCAGAGGGGCGGTCGTATACAGGGTGAACATCGCTAGAGCAACGAAATCAGTGAATCACCCATAATGAGTGTCATGCTTACCGGCGGTATACGCGACCAAGAACCCGACTAAGATCAACTTCTAAGTAGTGTACCAAAATGCGGTGGACAGTTCGTAGCTTACTTGTCGCACCATTCCATGAAGCTTGTGTCATATCATAATGTTCTAGTGCAGAGGCTTGAATGCCATTGATTAGTGTTCCCCACATGCCCAGCTGCCCAACGACCTGTGATCGAAAAGTTAGACTCGACCGAACAGCACAAGCAATCGTTGACCCCACCTCGTAGAGGGGTCTCCTCCGAACCAAAAACTCCTCGGTGGCGTTGGCTGCGAAAGACGGCGTCCGGTAACATATTACCAGACAAGGACTGCAGAACTCACTGAAACCGTACAAAGTCGCGCCGGCGATCATGAAGGCATCACCCTTGCCTTTGTTCAAGGCAGGGTAGTTCCTGTCTGTGAGCGCGTCCGATGCAACGAGCAGCCCAAGCCCGCCAATGCACACCAGGACACCCTACCAATGTCAACAATCGTCACCGATATAACGGACGTAAGAAAACAATGCCACTGACCAGCATTTGTGTCCAATGGTATTTGGTGCGCATGTACACCCAACAAAAGAACAAACAAACGGGAATTGCCCAACTCGAAGAAAGTCAATTCTCGCAAGAGAGATATCAGAAAGAAGACCTACGCATCCAGTAGCATGCATGACAATAAGTCGGTATAATTGTATGCCTGGTTAATCGTCGGTACGAATGCACACTCTGATGACACCGATGGATCATACCTTGACGACAAGAAAGTTTCCCTCCACGTCACAAGATGCAAGAATGAAATCTGCAGGGATTATCAGATTAAGAAAGGAAATGATCTGGTGTGCATACATTTCCATCCGTCACGGAAGATCATCCGTCCCCACCCTCGTAAGCCGTCTGTTAATAAGCGTTTCATAAGTCATCTTGACTGGCATGCTCAGAACCTCGCACATTTGTATATGGTGTACGGGGTATAGGTTGCGAATAGTGAGAAATACCTAATAGAGCAAGAGTTCAATACCGTAGACCAAAGCAGGACCAGATACTCACAAAAACCATGTCTGAGTGGTGGGTAGGGACCAATTCCTATCTACGAGTTCGGTGGTCGTGACAGTGGTTATCGTTATGCAGAGCGACACCACCTGACCGGCGAGAAACGAAAAAGTGAAGCGTTTCGTCCAGATACTTTTCCAGCGGGCCCAGACGCTGCCCGCCAAGGCACCAAAGGACGAATAATTGATCGGGGGGCGAACGAGATCCCGCGTTTCCTCTCCGTCTGGCGGAGATTGAACGGACGCAGCATCGTCGGCGTGGTCTCGTTTGTTGTCCATGGATCCTGGCATGGCAAGAAGACGACGAAGATCCGCCTCTTGCAACGGGACTGGGCTTTCTTATCGGATGGGCGTGAAAACAAGGGTGATGGGAAGCTGGGAACGTCGGGCCTATTCCCCTGCGACAAGGAAAATGTGGTGTCAGACTGTCAAACTTCTGTCAGTAGTAAGGGATTGCTCCGTCGGGGCAGTCCAAAAACATCCCGCGAGGGAAAAGTGCTTCCGGCGGGTAAGGCGGGTGCCTGATGGGCACATTGGTCGTGCGGTCTCGTCGGGTACATAATCCAGGTCTTTGTGAGCTCCGTAGCCACTTCGCGAATGTGGTGCTCTAACCATAAAAGTAATCGACAACCGGAACAGTCTCACGCAAGCAAAGAGCCACCAGGAACAACTCGTGCAAAATCCAATTACATAGTCACGGGTCTACAGTACTAGCCCACTAAGTTCTATCTTGGAAGAATCGCTATGCACCAGGGACACGTCAACTTACTCATCTCCTTGGCAAGTAAACGACCTCACCTTGAGATGCTTCAGCTGCCATGTACACGTGAGGACCAGCACCACGATCTGCAGCAAGCTGTACCACACCGCCTTCGAGTTGGTGGCCTCACTCAAATCACGAAAGTCTGATTCTCTCTCCCGCTGGTACTGCTGTTCACGACGGATGTCCTCCAGCTTTTGATTCAGGTCGCGAACCTTGCCCGCCAGTTCTGAGACATGACTACGGTCGCGCTCAGCATCCGCCTTCGTGTTGCCTACGACGATGTCCAGATAAAGTTTAATGTGCGTGCTCGAAAACCACGACGTGTAATTCGTGGATAGACATATTTGGTGGTCACCAGACTCGTGCGAGGTAAAGGTGAAGCGACTGTCGGGTGGTCCACGGGTCTGTACGACAGAGTGACCGGTCTCCATCTCCTATAGACAACAGTTATGGACATGAGTAGGAGCAAGAACGCCCGACAAATCCACGCAGGCCACATACCTCCACCTCGACGACGATGCCGAGGTCTGGTTCCAGCATATAGGTTTGTGCCTTTTCCCGCCATTCCAGTGCCCGGTAATGTCCTGGAACACAACAGTCAGCTGGCATACGCTCATAAATAGTTGTTGGAACACATACCCTCGACAACAGTGTCAGAAGGAAGCTCCTCGATGAAACAACGCTTCTCGTTGGCGTCGAGGTAGAAATGAAGGGCATTTACAATCGTCAGAAAGTGTAATAATGGCAATAACAAAGTTGCAGGGCGGAATGCGAACATCCTGCAACGATGAACGCGCTGAGCAGATGCAACGAGACAATTCTCTGGCCGACGTCAAATGCATTTGTCACGTGATTACCAGGTGTAGAATACTGTCCTCATATCTTTTCGTATCAGTAACATGGCGCCGCGGATACAACCTTCTCTCATCAAGAACAAGCTCAAGAGGCAAGAAGTCGCCGCTAAGCAGAAGAAGTCCAAAAATCAACTAAAGCTTAAAAAACGCCTGGCTCGAGCCAAAGAAGAGGCCAGTGATCCCGCTTCCAAGAGGGTCGGTACAATCGTGCTCGACCCGACAAATTTACCCATCGTTCAATTTTATGACAGAAAAGAATAGCGGAGAACGTCCCCCGTACACTCGACAACTCGCGCGAGAATGACCCTGCAATACTACCGTCATCAAAACAACCTGACAGCGCATCCTCCGTTCAACATCACGAGTTGAACAGCGATATCGCCTCGGACCCGTTCTCGCGTTACTTCAACTTTGAAGATGATCCGAATGTACCACCCAAGGTACTCATCACGACCTCTCCAAAAGCCTCAAAGTCAACCTATGACTTTTGTGATGAATTGGTTGGCGTCTTTCCTGGGGCGGAGTATATTCGCAGGAAGAAGGGTAAGGGATTCGAGATCGGCCGCATAGCTGGGTGGGCAGCTGGGAGAGGGTACAAACATCTGGTTGTGGTGAATGAGGATATGAAGAAGCCGAGTATGTGTCGTCCTGTGCGTGTGTTCCATTTACCTCTGACGACAAGTTCAAAGATGCCATCACACTCGTCTATCTCCCAAATGGACCCGTCGCTTATTTCAAGCTCACATCGATAGAACTCACGAAGCAAATATATGTAGGTCCTTTCTGGTCTGCCCCTGAGAAAGGCTGACTCCTACAAGGGACACGCACGAGCAACACCACACAACCCCGAGCTTGTTTTGAACAACTTTTCCACTAGCCTTGGACATGCCATTGGACGAATGTTTCAAACTCTGTTCCCTCCACTCCCTGAATTCCAGGGTCGCCAGGTAGTAACTCTGCATAACCAACGTGATTTCTTGTTCTTCCGAAGACATAGGTAAGCCATGTCAAACTGTATGACGAGTCGACCTGATGGTCGATCCGAGATACGCGTTCCGATCTCCGGAAAAGGTTGCTCTGCAGGAGATAGGTCCCCGCTTTACGTTGAAATTGAGATGGGTAAAGAAGGGGTTACCCACTGTCCAGAACTTTGGAGCTGCCCCACAACCCCTGGAAATTTCGGTGGGTACTGAAGAAGCCGAAGAAGCCGTCCTTGAGTCTCCGCTGGAAGGCGTCAGGGATGACGACGAAGCAAAACTAGATGTACCTTCCGCGAAAGATCCGCCAAAGGGTAACGATTTCCTATGGCAATGGAAGGTTTGTCGTTTGCATTGCTCCCCAGGTCAGTGCTGATATTTCCCCTTCAGCCCGAGTTGGAAACTACGAGACGGACATTCTTCCTGTGATTATTACCCCATTCAGTCTCTAGACGTGCAGTCACCGGCATTGTTGGTACCTCAACCGTCAATAATACTTGAGTTTTTTGTAGCTACTTCTTCCATGCGAGAGTATTAGGACGAGTGTGACTCCAAGCGTGGCGTGAGACATGACAGTCAAGTCAGCTCTGGTCGGACGAACTTGGACGCTGCTCTTCACGGTCCACCCAAAAGACCCATTGATATGTCTTCGGAGACCCCATTACCGTCACCCCAACAAAATGTGAAACCAAAGGACTACTACGCCAAGTTCACTGTGTGCCAATCAGTTTTACTTCTCTGATGGTCGTTCTCACGCAGTACTTGGACTCCAGGCTCGGAAAACGTACACAGAATACACCGAGTATGTCTTCATATCTCCATGCATGAGACAACTCAATACGTTCTTATAGTCCATGCGAGGAAGCTTCCAAGGCGTCTCTTGCATGTATGGACCAGAATGGTTACAACCGAGACAAATGCATGGCATACTTTCATGCTTACAGAGACTGCAAACGGGCATGGGTACGCATCGCGTTGTCGTGTGTCGCCCACGGCGTCTACTGAGTCTGCATACCATCAGATCGACGAAAGACGGGCAGACCGTCAGCGCGGACGTGAGACGCCGACATGAGAGTTAGGGGTTTTAGGTCTTTGGGCTGGGGCCTTCACCTGATCTTTCATCGACCACTTTGTTCCCTGCAATAGCTTAGTTTATGGTGTCATGCTCGGTGAGCCTACTTCGTGTATTTCCTGGGCACGTCTGTAAAGGAATGAAATCCGTTGGGGAGCGTAGCGAATCTCGTACCGCAAGCCTCGAGGTCCACAAATCTCAACACGTTCGCCCGCCTTGGTTGGGAATTGTAGGTCCCAAGCAGATCCAGATCAGTAGCCTGAGGACGATAGTCGTTTCTACCTTTTCCGCAACTCGTATACGTCGATTTGGCATGCATCGCTTTAGTACGCAGCTGATAGGGGAGAGGAGGGACTTCGTACCGTCGGTTATGCCTTGAGAGGTGTCTGTGAGTTTCCTGAAACATACTATGTTCCGAGGCAAAGTTACTATTTGTCGGCTTCAACAGAGTACATCCCAGCCTTATATATACATGGCTTATACCGGAATTATTATCTCGCCAGTAAACTCAACTTCCTGATCAGTTGGAAAGTTGCGGTGCGAGCAAGAAACCATTGAACGAGTATTACGACTACATACAGAGCACGAGATATAGCTATCGTCGACACCACATAAACAACTATGGCCTGTGTGCAGTATAGTTTACGACTCGGGGAGGGGAGGTGGTGCATCTGGCTGGGGAGCAAAGATAATGTTAAGAGGAGGGGTAGTTTGGCTGTCCTCGTTAAGAACAGTCGCAATGATGGAACGGCCAGCGAACGATCGTCCTGCTAGAGCCTTAAGAGCAGCTTGTGCAGCTGTGGCATCAACAAACTTCACGTACACCCTTCCAACCCCAGCAGCTTCATCGGCACGCTGTAGATCAATAGCAGACTGTTGGCCCGGTTCCCCAGGAGCCCACTTGGATTTATCCTTCTTGACGGGTCGAGGAATGCGGAGATCATCAACTGGTCCATATCTGGAACATTCTTCTTTAACATCTTCGTAGATATCACCATATTCTTGGTCGTCGACGAGATCATCCGGGGTAACCATGTTCAGCATGAGGAGAATCCGTGCGTCCGTAGTGTTATTTTCGCCGGCAGGCATGATTGGTCGAGGGATTTCTGGGAATTGGTCATAAGGCAAATTGGGCATCCCGGGCATCCCGGGCTTCGCACCAACAGAAGCCCTCTGAACGACTAAGTAGCGGTCTCCAAGCTCCATGCCGTTTAAGCTTTGAATAGCGACGTCAGTAACAGTGGCATCGACATATTCGAAGAACGCAAATCCCTGGGAAAGACAATGAGACGTTGCAGTAGATGCCGAGACAAATGTGCTGACCTTCGAAGGTCCGTTG
>JBBPNN010000110.1:0-50334 GCA_038090935.1 Hortiboletus campestris
ATGGTGCCCCGTTTAGAAAGTCCAGGTACATACACTGTTTTTGGAACCGCTTAGAGTCATTTGGCTGGTGAGAAACTCTGCAAAGTGCACTGAAACAGACAACGTAAATTCGTGCTCTCGCAGATGTGCGTGGTACACTCGACTCTTTTATAGCCCGATAGCCTTAGGGTATTGGTTATGAGAGTGTATAGATTCTCAAGGGGGAGGTTTAACAAGAATTTGACTCAGAGATTTCAAGTTTACCTGTACAATTCACTGCAAGCATCACCAGAACTTTTCTTTCAGAACATGGAGCTGGTAAAATAAAATTTCCAACTCTGAATTGGCTTGCGGGTTTGCACCCGATACAAACTCCGATCGCTTGCAGGACGGCACGGGATAAAAATAGGTTCCTTTTCATTTTAGTCTGGATATCTCCCTGGAGCCCTCTCAGAGATATTCTGGCCCTGGACGTGTTCTATACACATATTTCTGGCACTCGTTTGGGATTGACGGGACGAGGCGCTGTGATGACAGCTTACACGTTCCAGAGGGAAGCGGTGAAGGCGACTCGGAGCCGGACCATGGCCTACAACTTCGTCACCTGTTCCTCTAACCACGCCCAGAGCTCCTTGCCAAGCTGGGGATCTTGTGTCTCAGCGCGCGGTGTCCCGATGCGTGCCCATGGGACGAGATACTATGAGACGGCGATGATATTTCACTTTGTGGCCGAGGACAGAAGGGGAGTGCTGACTCACCTGCCCGCCGAGCCTTGCAGCGTTAGGAGCGGTGCCTGCATAGAGCTGAGTGAGGGCACCACGAGAGACGTCCCATATTAACCAAGCCTGGAATCGGAAATCGAATCAATGCGGGAAAGCAATATATGCAACGAAAGGGAAGCATACGGAGATTCGCTGCAAGAAGCTATTGTAATGACGTGTCAGCTCAGTGCTGATTATGCCTATGTGTCTATGAGACTTGTGTAGGGGATGACGAAATGAAGGAGAAACAAACCCGGATGGAGAGCAGTTGAGACGATGCCTTGATCACGATACCTCCTGTGTAACTCCGCGGAAAAGATGATGTTACCCTATGTATGATGAGGGGGTGGATATGTGCGTGCAGCATCAACCCACCGTCTTGCTTTGTGCATACAACCTGAACGTGTTGTCGGCCCTCCTTTTCGGACCATCCATGAAAGTCTCGAACTGGAGCGTGCCAAACCAGTGCCCTGCTGAGGCAGTGTTCACGACGCGGACGATTCCTTCTGGCGATGATCTAGCGGTGGATATAAGAGTGGGCAATAGCAGCTTCGTGAGGTAGAAGTGGCCGAGAACATTCGTTCCGAACTGCAGGTCATATCCATCATCTGTAACCATATCAATGGGTGGTTGCATTACACCACTGTACACCAGTGAGCCAATTGAAGAGGGGAGTAAGGGAGAACCAGCAGTGCACATACGCGTTATTGAAGAGGATATGAAGTTGGCTTTCTCGTCTGTAGAGAGGATCAGTGATATTTGTCAAATCATCGAGGGTACCACGTTTTTTACCGCAAGAACTCCTCCACAGATTGATTGACTGATCTCAAGTTTGACAAGTCGAGTGTGAGAAGGTGGGCATCTTGCCCAGTGAGCTCCTTCAACTCCCTCAGAGCTGCCTCGCCCTTGGACACGTCACGACATGCAATCCAAACTTTGGCATTTTTGGTGAGCAAGACCTGGGAGAGAAATAAACATGAACACAAGCGTGGGCGGGGGTCTAGCAGCGACTGACCTTCGCAGTCTCTTTACCGATCCCTGCATTCGCTCCAGTGATAAGCGCGACTTTTCCCGACAAGTTTGGAACAGACTCTGTTGTGAAATGAGGTGAAGGTGGGTATGCCTCGCGGAGGAGCGAATAAGCCAGACCCATCGCGACTGCCAGTGGGTGGTAATCCGAGGGTTCGTTGCTCAACCAAACACGTTGTAGTTCGAATTTCGGAACCACTCAATAACGGCTACGTACTAATACCCACAGCCTGAGGTGCCGTGTCACCAAAAGGCCATATGTGAAGCGATTGCGTAACAATGTTGGGTGGTAGCCAATGTCGAGCGCAAAGTTATTGTTGAGTGGTTATCAGTGCAAAATGCTTGCATAGGGCCAACTTGGAAAATAAAAAACCTATGCGTTATCAAGGAGCATGGGTGATCAGGGGTGTGGATTATGAGAGTCGACCGTACTTTGGATTATGCCAGCAGGTCCCTGGAAACGACGTTACTTCAACTTTTCACCAAGTTTCGACTTGGAGGCGCCCAGGCTCGCCCAGGCTGCGGACCGCGGTTCGAAGTCTACTAGTAGGATAATTCGGCCAAGGCACCGGGACTCAAACGCGGTAGCAAGTTGAAGGGAAGCCCACTTCACCGCGATGCCATTACGATTCATTCGTTCCAAGGTTTCCGGTATCGATCCCCTGCAGGTTGCCATCTCCACGACAGCCTTAGTCCGGGGCCTCCTCTCGACCCTCCAGTTCCCTCCTGCGATTGCTGCCGTTTCAGTCGTTCTTCTCATATCGGAAACTGTCCAGGTCTGTATGACGTTGAGTGTTGTCGTTCTAGGTGCCATGGGAAATGACAAGTCAGGTTAATCGGGGATTTTTACGTTCCTTCAACTATGGTGCAGAATATACAAACAAATAAAACTCGTTGTATCGCCCTGGCCCGGCGAGCGGCACAGATACTGGTCGACATAGATCATCAAATGCGAGGGAGATGGGACTCTGCACCCGATCGTCTGATGCAAAACCTGCATAAATTCGAGGAGTAGGTTGTCTCCCTCTGCTCGACTTGTATTTTGGCCATTGAGACACGATGTGGTGGCGCCCACGCATGACATTAGGACCTTGAGGCTCATTTACGAATTCACGAGGAGGCTTGCTGATTCGAAATGGAGCGACCGGTTTCTCCGAAAGGATTCGATCGAGATTGCGCTTGCCGAGTACACCAGGTTGATGGACGAAGCTGCACAATCTTTTCAGGTTGGTCTGGTCCTGTTGTGAACTGACCTTTGTTGATTGTTATGATGCAGCTTGCTACGCCCATCGACTTACATTATACCGTTGGCACGTTCTCACAAAAGAACATTGAGATCCAAGCAGCGACTCAACCCCACGTCGAGGCCCCGCCACCTTATAAAAACAATACTGCGCTAGATTTGAGAATGCAAGAAACCAAGGTTGCAAGATCAAGTGTGACCACGCTCGTCGATGTACCTGAAGTCGATTGGTCACCGCCGGAGTTGCTCCTTTCTCTGCAATCTGAGGAACCGATTACCGAGATTGCCACGGATGGTGTCCGGGACTCCTTGAACGACCACTATTTGCCTCAACAGCTGTCCTCGTTGACATTGGATAGGGATTATGGGGTATCACAAAAAGATCTTTGCGTATTATCGACACTCAGGTATTTTTTCAGTTCCGACGATACCATCAGTCTGAAATTATCCTACGAGGTCGATCGTGCCTCAAGGAAGGTTGGTGGGCGGGAGGAATGGAAGTTCGAGTACAGGGCCAACCCGCCCTCATCAAGAAATATGATGATCCAAAGGTCAAAGCATCCTGGGTAAGGAATTATTTTCGCGTTAACAGTCATACTAAATCCTCTTCAGCAATAGCTGAGAGACGTCAAGATGCTTCAAAACTTATAGTGAGTACCAAGTATCATTAATGTTTGAGGACGTCATTTAACGAGTGCAGCCACCCAAATTTACCTCAGATGTTGGGTTTTTCAGACGAAGACACCCTGACCCCGTTTATACTTTTGTCGAACGGTGAGTGTGCTGCACAATTTGCATATTCAAAACAGCATTGACGGTCGGGTTAGTGAAAACACAAACTCCTGGGGCGATTGTGCGGGAGGTGCTCCGAACGGCGAGTCTCGCAACGTGCATGGAGCTCATGCTTCGGTTTGTAAGCATGACTTTACGTTCTGTAGACATGTATCACTCACCTTTCGTGCAAGTATCGTGATCTTGCTGTGACGTGTCTTGCATTCGCCCCATTTTACCTATTTTACTAAGCGGAACATCATTAGGATACAGCAATGTATGTCCAGAGACAGTTGAACCTCACGGACAACCAAGTGCAAGACTTTTTTGAGGTAGCCCAATATCATTTTTGGCTTGAACTCTTTCTGCGAGACTGAAGCTTTTTAGGCTGCCGGATTACGTGTAGATTCCCAGAAGACGCTTGTTGTAGGCTTGCCTCCGCCACGGGAAGGAAAGTGGTATTCTGCGCGAAATTATGGTTTAGCGCACACGATACTTAATGTATGTCTGCAGGTATGCTGTTGCGTTAACCTTGTAGCAACGACTTATCCCCTTCCAGATGTTACCAAACCACGGGAGAATCACCTGTTCGTATGATGAATGTGACGAGGAGGGTTAGTTTTAGTCATAATCGTTTCGCTCTTCACTGACTTGAAATAGTTACGGAGGATATACAAAAGAAGATCGACCATCTTGTGACTCTTGCACAATCGCTCCTGCCTAGTCGTAGTCAACCACCTCTACTGCCATCAAATCTTCAAGAGCTCATTGAGGATAATGACTTGGACACACCCTCCTTAACGCTGCGTCAAGTCCACAATCTGACGTTCCACGCAGGTGCTCATGAACATTCTTGGTATAAACGCAACGTGCCTGCTTGCAAATTCTCCGTGGGTGACTTGGGGTATGTTCCTCGACTGGAATTCGTTTGTTCGCTTGGGGAATATTATCGAAGATGACGCTGGGGCACTCAAACTGTCTTTCAAGGCAAGTGGAGAACATTGGTGCTGGGAAAACGTGCCAATCCGGCGGCAGCCACTCCAAGTATTTGAAGTACCGATGAATATATCAGGGTGCGTACTCTGCCTGGTGTCTCGAAAATGTGTACTGACACTGAATTTAGGTGGCCGGTCGCTGTGCCCCCACACAAACAAATTGACGTTGTTATCATCCACGAGACATTTGCTGCCTGTGTCAAAGACGCTTGGCAGTATCTACTTGAGAATGAGAAGAAGATCGCTCAGGATGCAGGAATCAAACCTGAAGATATCGTTCTTGGTGGGATTCCGTCACATCATCCTACCTGTAAGAGTTTACTTACCCATCCCAGTAACGCACGCTGGGACGCATCAAGATTTCTATGTCAAAGACTTCCGACCTCAGCCATTTGGGATGAACCAAAACATGAAGGACAATCGGTTCGTGACCAACCTGTTGCGCCAGCAACAAATGCACGGGGTCCACCAGCCACCTGGATTTGGCTTCCATCTCCCGCGCTTCAATCAACCCACGTTGCCATCGATCGTTTACCTTTTCACGTCATTCTCACCGTCACATGAACCTTATTGGTCGTCCTCTCCGATGTGTGCCATGCCGGGCAGTGAATGTCCTCCGCTAGATTGACATTTCACGTATAATATCGGATAGTAAGTTTTTGGCTTGAAGATCCCTGGTGTACTGACTCCCAACGTGACGCGGCACCAGTAAAACAGGGTTCTTAAACTATGTGCAGCTACATGCTGAAGACTTTGAGGGTCAATGAATGTCGTTTATTTACAAAGGATCTATGGAAGACGCCTTCAATTCAATTTCGCCTCGATGGGATAACGAAAGTCGTGGCACACGGAATGTATGCACCGGCGAGACAGAATTGACTCAGATCTTGGTCGACTGGTTTGCAAGTAAAAGAGAAGAATCAAACTGGAATTATCCGACGGGGCGAGGTCTGCAGTGGCCGAGACACGTTCTGAAAAAGTTGATTTGGCTTGTAATACATGAAAAATGGGATCCGCCGCCGAACTGGGCTCAACTCTAGAGTCTAGGCTCTGGTAGTGGTAATCGTGAATATGCCAAGCAGGCGGAAGGCGAAAGTGGCCGAGCGCGAGACTCCGGCGTTGGATTCAATTTCCGATCCAACATACGGAGAATTGAAGGGCGAGAGGTGATTGATATCCGCCAGAAGGCAGTTGAGCCAGGCCCAAAGCCTAGATTCGGCACGGATTCAATTCCAAGAACCCACGAGCACGGCATACTAGTATACCGATCATCTTCGCGACGGTGACTTGCACACATTTTCATGCCAAGTCAGAAACGGCCCAAATTGTTGTTCCAAACACGCTAATCGCATTGTACTGGTAATGTGTCAATGATCGGCGGGGAAAGTCACGGAGCCGATCCACTATTCTTCTCCGTCGACCTTGCCCGTTGTCAACCTTGCCGTCATATGTGTCGATGGGAGAGTTGCCACCACGGAAATGAGCTAGAGCTGTGTCATCTGCTAGAATGAGCTTCTGTACAAACGTTCCCGTGCAGAGAACAGAATGAAACTGGCATAGTAAACCGCAGACGCGACCACAAACTTGCAAGAGTTAAACATATGACAAGAAGCATGATGATATCGAGAACTTACCGCATAGCTCCAGGCTATGTCAAACAGACGAATGGTATAGCCTGCGTCGACAGCTGGGTTGATGGAATTGCGAAGAGATGGTCCGGCATCTTCGCGATCGAAGGCCACATGGCCATGATCATCTTAGTTGAACGTTCCAGTTCAGGACAATGATTTGGGTCAAGAACAGCCCGAGAGATTTTACTTGATATACGCATTGCGACCAATTATACGACTGACAATTGGATGGTTGACAACGTTGAACAGTCTAAGTGAACAGTATATAATTGGCCAGCTGGGCAAGGGTATGGCATAACGGATAGCTTACAGAATACCGAACCAAAACATAGCCAGGATGATACGGCTGAAAATGGTGAAGTAACTGAACCAGAAACCGAATGAAGACCTGTTCAAGACAGGAAATGCGACATGAAGGCGAGCACCGATGGTTCCGTTGAGTACCACTACCACGAAAATGATGCAATATCCAGCAGCAATGCACGAGAGAACTTGGCGCCTTTGATGATTTCAACACTTGCACTGCAGAGTGCAAGTGGAGCGACGCGCACCAAGATAGACCAACTGCAAGCATAGAGCCCGCAAGCTCCGATCGTAGCGGCATCAGATAGCCAATAAGTAATCTAAATAGGTGTCGTCATGGTGATGGGTATGGGTATGGATAACTGGTTGGTAGATCGTGACGCACATAGGTCCAAGTGCTGGGGTGGCAGGACGGTTAAAAAAGGGCCAGGCGCTAGACAAGGAGTACTCACGTCCATGTTCTCAGGTGAGGAGGAACAAGGTCCATGCCCTTGTTGCTCTAGCCATTTTCAGCAAGCGTTGTCTTGTCTGAGACGGCCCAACGAGACGGCCGAAGGTGGACATGGAAGCGAGAAAGAATCATGGGTGAGCCATGTCGGCATGGTCAGTTATTAAACCCTCGATTTAATAGATTGGTGGTATACCAGTTGATCACGTGCTGTATCGCCTGAGGCGGACCAACTTGAGGTGACTGGCACACTACCCGCTGTCTCAGGCTCTCGCAGCCCGCCCGCCCACTTGTTTACAGCACCATTCGTTTCAATAGACGGGTAAAATGGCCGACGCATTCGATGTCATTCCTTTCGAGGTATGTACATCCAAGCTGGGCCATCCGCCAGTGTGCATCATGCCTTCGCCCCAGGATATCAGGGGGGATTGGAAGAAAATGGGATCTGGTTCCTTTGGGAACGTCTTCAAAGGTCCTTTGGTGTCTCAAATCCTCTCTTTAACGCTCACAGTCACCACAGGCTTGTACCTGGGGATCGACGTCGCCATCAAGGAGGTACTTCCCTCGAGCAACTATGACGTTGCCAAGTATTTCGAACGGGAGTGGCGGCTCATGAAGTAGCCTCTCCCTCTCACTGCACTTGCCCGTTACTAACCCCTCCTCCAGGGAAGCCCGTCACCCAAATGTTGTTTTGTACCTTGGACTTTCTAGGGCACCACCAGCCGATGGTCGGATCTTCATTATTTCCGAATATATCGAGAACGGTCAAGTGTATTTAGCCGTTAAATATTTTATACTGACACTAAACCAGGCAATCTTCGGCAGTATATCTTCGACAAGAACAAGCCCTTTCCCTGGCGTCTTCGCATGTCATTTGCAACGGATATCGCCCGCGCCTTGGCATATCTTCACGCACGTAAATGTATACACCGCGATTTGAAAGGCGAAAACTTGCTTGTCACCGCCAACGGCCGTCTTAAGATTACTGACTTTGGTTTCGCCCGTATCGCCGCTCGAAATGAGGAAGAGAGCAAGAGACTTACGTTCTGCGGCACGGACTCGTACATGTCTCCTGAAATCTTGCTAGGTCATGAATTCGACCTCCCGACGGATATTTTCTCTCTTGGCATAATTTTTTGTGAAATAGCGTCTCGACGACTCGCTGATGACCGTCATTTCAAACGCACCGGTCCCACATTTGGGATCGATGCAGACGAGGTACATAAACTAGCAAATACAGGATGCCCACCTGCTTTCCTTGCTCTGTGCCTGGACTGCCTGGCCGAGGATCCAGCTACACGCCCCACTACACGTCATGTTCTTGAGCGTTTGCAAGATATCGAAGCAGAGGTTTTGGCTCGCCCAGAAACGGAGGATCTTCACCTAGGCAGCGTCAAATTCATGACAGGCGGGAAGCGGCCTACGGCGCCTCGTATTCCCAGTTTTGGCGTTGGGATCGGGAAAGACATCAGACAATCGACACCAACGGTGGCAGAGGACATTATGGCGGCTCTGTCCAGCGGAGAAGAAGACAGCGATGAAGAGCTTGCGAATGCCGTGGAAGGCCTTGATATTAGCATGCACCTCAACAGCGATTGGAGCAATGGTGGGGCCACCAACGGTAGGTAATTCAACCCGTGCTGGGAATGCATCCTTGATGCGCCCCTCGCAGGAAATAGCGAGAACAGCACTTCTCCCCTTCTCAACACCACCTCGAGCACGTACTCGGACTACAGCATAACCGTTGTTCGCGGACATGCGGGCAACGCCACTGAAACCGTTCCACCATCCCTATCTTCAATTCTCACGATCCGACCCTATCCAGATCCGAATGCTACGTCGGACCCTATAACTCCGGGGGCGACATCTTCCACAGATGATAGCATAACGCCAACTAGTTCAGATTCTATACTTTCGGTTCAAACATACCGCACCGCTCAATCATCCGTCCCGTCCACCACTAGGGCAACTAAAGGACATTCTTCCATTCGGTCCGTCATGTTACACAGATTTACATTAATAAGACCAGGCGCAAAACGGTCCGGATCAACTTCTCCTGCTAGACATCTTGATGGAGGCTGGAATCCCCTCGAGCTATTCTTCTCGAGCGCCCTTCTTGTCCAGAAGTGTGATATTTGTGCAAAGAGGATTGGGTGGAAGCCTGTCCTGGAGTGTGACGACTGCGGACTTCGGTGGGTGGATTCGATACCCTCGGAAGCAGAAGGGTCATACCTGACAACGCGGTTGGTGCACCCACCGTTTCTTGTGTCTTCCATCGACAGAGCACACGTCAAATGTGGAGAAGTAGCTCCTCGGGATTGCGGCGTCCGTCCTATTCGATCTGCACAGCAACACGGCTCCCAATCGCCATCGCCGCTGTTGAAGGGACGACAAAACCATAATCCAAAGCGACACTCTGTAACCGCCGCTGTGACTCGATGAACGCCGTCATAGAGAGCGATAAGCACGCAAGCAAGGCTCCCTTTCGTTGACCCGTTCTCTTTCTCTACGTCTGAACCTAGTTTTCTCATTCTTGGGACAATTTACATTTTTTGAATCCTTCCTCCAGTTTTCCCGATCCTTCATACCCTCTTGCAATGAACCTTGATCATGATCATCAATACCAACCCCTTGCGCGCCTCCTTCCTTCCCTGTTCCCTCGACGTTGTAATATCCAGTTCAATCCAATATTCTCGTTTTACAGCATCGTAGAGATGGGAACCACGATGCTTGTTTCAGATCGCGGTCACCAGGAAGGTACCAATGTAATCGAAGAATGGAGAGCAATTTGCAATCTAAAAAGGGCCGGATCTCAGATCTCAGACAAGAGACACCGCGGCGAAGTGTCTTCCAGAGAATTTCGAACGGCCGGCCTGTTTACTTTTTGTATTGCGAAGTTAGTGACGCGATTATCATAGCCTGCAAGGCTATCACTTACGTGGTGCGTCTCAAACTTCTGACGATTCTGAACGCGTAATTTTTTCCGCGTGGTATACTAATGTGGACAATTTTTTGGATTGGACTAGAACAGGGGTTGTTATGATGGCCGTTTCCCCCGCCGCCCTTCATATAAAACGGAAGCTGTCAAGGGCTTTGAGTTCAACGAAGATGTTTTCTTCACTTAATGTTTTCCTCCTCACTCCGATGATTGTCTTCAGCTGTGCGATTTGTTACCATCGCGCCTCACGTCTAAGGCACGGCCATCTGTTACCTCCGGGTCCAAAGCCTCTCCCCTTTATCGGCAACATTCTCGATATCGATTCCGAACAGCCATGGCTCACATACAGTGTGTGGCGAAAGAAATATGGTGCGCGAGTTAATCACGAGTTCCCGACTAACGCTTAGCTCCTACCGGTGACAGGCCCCATTGTATATTGCCGGCTACTTGGCCAGGACGTCGTCATCATAAATTCAAGTAGAGTCGCGAAACAGTTACTCGATCAACGATCATCCATGTATTCTGGACGTCCGTCTACATGCACCAGCAAGTTGTAAGTGAGAGCATCACTGTTCCGCGCCAATCAGCTGACGTGAGATCCCACTTCCCCAACAGGTTTGGCATCGACTTTGCCACAGCATTTCTTCCTTATGGCCCGGAATGGCGGACTCACCGGAGGATGTTCCACCAAGTGATGAAGTTAGAGACCGTTGAATTATACCAGAATCTCTATCGATCTAAGGCAATAAAGCTTATCCAGAGCCTCCTCGACACACCAGACGACTTCGAGAATCATGTTCAATTGTAAGTTGTCGTTCCTGTCCATATATTTTTCTTGCCCTTTGTGTTGACCCAATCCAGATACATCATTTCCATCACTATGGCATTTACCTATGGATATGAGACGGATTCTTTGGATGCGCCGCTCGTGAAATCGCTTGCAGAGTTCGTGAAAATACTGAATGATGGATTGCCCCCTGAGCGAAATGCGATGCTCACAGCTTTTCCATTTCGTGCGTGCATTTCCTTATAAGGGGTACGTAGGGGCAGATGCGTTGTAAACTGAAGCGTGATGCGTGCAGTGGCAAATATCCCGCCTTGGTTTCCTGGTGCCACCTTCAAGAGGGACGCACTAAGGTCGCAGGAGCTATCCCTGAGATCATTAGACGGCCCGTTCGAATACGTGAGGAAGAGCATGGTACGGACAATGACATTCTATTAATACTAGCGAGTGATTCCCTGACCCAGGCGACTGGTTCGTTTGCGAAATCCATGGTTTCTGATTTGTTGGACAAGTTGGATGGGATGGAAGGACGTGGATTCCAAGAAAAGGTGATCAAGGAATGTGCCGCGACAGTCTACATCGGTATGTACGTTTTTCCAAATCTTCGAGACGTTGCCGACTGATGTAGGATCTTTTCAATTCTATTACAGCAGGGTATGATACAGTGAGTCGTGCCTCGCAAGGGGTTTCGTATCAAGTGAGCTGAGGAGTACGGTCGCAGAGTGCGGCGACCTTGTTAGCGTTTTTGATGGCGATGATGCTTTATCCGGAAGCTCAACGTCGAGCACAAGCCGAGATTGATTCTGTGTTAGCTGAGAATGTTTTCCCGGATTTCAGCCATCGAAAGTCATTGCCTTATGTCGAGGCCGTTCTACGAGAAACGATGAGGTGGCATAGCGTTGCACCATTAGGTTCGTCGTTGACCAAAACTGTTTCTTGGAGTGCTCACCACGTGTGCGATATAGCGTTGCCTCACATGACTTGTTGTGATGACGTTTTTGAGGGGTACTTCATTCCAAAAGGTGTGTTGCACGACTTTATCGGTAATGTTTTATCCTGATGCGTTGCAGGTACGATGGTCTTGCCCAATGTCTGGTTAGTGATGCCCATGACTCGCTCAGATGGTTGTGACAAATTTGCTTTTCTGTAGGGAGATTCATCACGAGGAGAGCGAGTACCCGGAGCCCTACGTCTTTAACCCGGAGCGGTACCTCAGTGAAGATGGGACTGTCACAGACAGTGACCCCCTCACGTCGCGCGTGGCCTTTGGGTTCGGACGGAGGCACTGCCCAGGCAAGTGGGTCGCGGATTCTATACTGTGGATGGGGATCGTGAGCATATTGGCGGTGTTTCATATCGACAAGGGAAAGGATGGGACAGGGAGGATGATTGAGGTTGAGCCCAAATTCACGCCGGGGGTGATTCGGTAGGTTCAAGTTGCTTCTCCAAGATCGGCCGAACGGAGTTAACGTTACGCGCGCCTCGCATTCGCAGCCGTCCACTTCCGTATTCATGCTCGATCGTCTGCAGATCTGCATCGAGGGAAGACGTCGTCCGTTCGTTCGAGGATTGAGGGCTACTGGATGAGTGCATTACTACTGTAGACGGAGTGTAGCAAATTCTATTGTAGACTTGATCAGGTGGTGTGCGGGGTCTTTGCGGAGAACATAAATTAGCAACGTAAAGGCGGACTTTGTAGCCGACCAACACCTGGGCAGCTCGTTCTATCAGGCCTGCAACCAGTCATCCGCTACACGACCCCGACGGCCAAAAAGCCATATTCCTTCATTCGCGACGTCGTGTACGCTGCACACGTCCTGGTGAGTTCATCATCATACACAACTTCCAGCCCTTTGATGGCGGTGTTCGGCAGGAGAATCACACCCTGCCAGTTACATGGCCCGTCCCCAAACAGACGCGGATGTCAGCCCAAAGTACAGACAGAGATCGAACACCACTACTTTCTCCTCCTTCACTGCAGGGTGGCGTAGACCTAGGATAGAGACCGTGTCGACTCCCGCACCTCAACCCCAACCCCAGGTACTCGCTTTTGATGCCCTTGTGGAAGCCCTAGCTCCACCTGCCGTCCCAAGTCTGACACACGCTCGCACCTTGGTGGCCACCATCACTACCCATTCCCCGCTTCCAAAAGCTGGTGTCCTGAACCCTCTCCTAGGGTCCCTTTGCGGGATCGATTCACCCCCACAGCTACAATGTGCAGGCTATGAGATCATGGCCTCGTATTGGGAGAGATACGAAGGCAGGGTCACCACTTCAGACAGGCTGGCGCATTGTTCTCTTCTTTTACACACGTCGTGGTCCTCAGAAGTCGGCGACTCCCGTCTGCGAGCTCTCCGTGCTCTCACCAGAGGAGGAAGCGAAGCCTTTGGCATCGAGATACCTTTACTTAATCTCCTCAAAAGTTGGATAGATGGCGCGTGTGACGCGTACCTCTCCTGCGATCCCTCTGACTGCGCTGACCGTGAACGAAGCGTCGAGCTCCTCGCGACTTTTGTGTCCTCCATCCTCGAACATCCAGAGACCGTCGCACGCATCTCGGAGGGTGACCTTGCTAGTGTCCTCAAGTTTTATGCTTCCTTGGTTTCCAAAACACTGGACATTCCATTCACCTTCTCCACTTCGGACACTACCCTGCTCGCTTCTCCAGCTGGGTCGAGTGAGCAGACGAGAGCCGCGTCCAACGGACACAAGAGGCATTCCTCCTCAATATCCGTTCGTTCCCTCCCGCCCTCTGCTGTCCACCCCTCTCGACATCCTGCAGAATTGATGACCACTATTTACCTTGATCATCTGCATTCCCAACTGAAATCTCTGGCTCCCAGGATACTCACTCTTATCCTTCCACTTCTATTCCGGGCTCAAGCGTTTTTTGCTTCTCCATTGCCTCGCTTATCCGTGATGAATGGCCGCCCCCGCGGACCTGTGGGTCTCGAGGAACGGATACAAAAGATGCTACATTCCCTTTTTTCAGGGCCCTATGGAGCATCATGTATGATGATACTCAAACGCCATCTGTCTCCTACCGATCAAACATTGGAATCTCACAGTCTCTTGATATCCTTTGGAGCCCATCGCACTCTGCGCTTCGATATCCGCCAGGCACTTTGTAGCAAGATGGCAAGAGCGTGTATCGCGAGATTAAGCACCCTCACATATACACCGTCTGGGACACCCAGCCATATGGACCTCGAAAAGGATCTGATGGAGCGCGCGTGGTCAAAGGACGATTTGTCAGGTTGGGACTTGTTGAAACTCGGGCGTATGCTGTGCAAGTCCATCGAAGCTTGGGCAAAGCGGGCTAGTGTGGGGTTTGATGAGGCCATCCGCGTCGACAGGGATCGTATACTGGACGAAGCCGCGGGCACTTTGAAGGATATCTTTCAAGAGTTTGATGAGAGGGAAGACGGGGTCGACATGGACGAAGAGGAGGCCACAATTGCTGGTGAGACCCTACGCCATCTAGTATCATTTGTTCGTCCCCTCAAGTATGTCCCTCTTGCTGTATGGTGGTTGAGATACTGATTCTAGGATTGGTAGGGGTTCAGATGATACGCCTATGATCATTCCATTACTGCAGCCCAGCGACGCCGTAACTCCGTTCTTGCGAACATTGACATCTCTCTTGGCACGCGATCACTCCGCGTATATGAATCCTTCCCTCTCTACCACTCTTCTGTCTATCGCTGACCACTTGACTGATACGGACACTGCTAAACTACCTGCAGTCATGTTTGAACAACATGATTTATCTCCAGCCTCGCCGGACTGGTTGCGCAACTGGGAAAACATCCTGTCGAATGCTACTATCTTTGGTCCCACACGCCCCCTAACACGACTGGAAGTCATGAATGCACTTGAAGCAATCTATGACTCTTTGAAGGATATGCACAGCTATAGGATGGATCTGGCAGAGCTCGTATTCAAGTTTTGTCAGAGAGAGGCGAACGACAGCATGGATACGTCCGCCAACGTTGTTATGGGTAGAATTCTCGCTGATGAAGTCGTGTTGCGCACCGTCAACCGGAGTACGCCTTCAGCTGAAGATCCCTCTCCGTATGCATCAACTACGGAGGTGATTGAACTACTCAAGAGGCTGGCCTTAGATAGTGTTACCGAAGACGATGACGATGCTGCTTCTATAAACACGTCGGAAACGCCTTCCCCAAGCCCTTTTGCACCTCTCTCTGGGGGTACCACAAACGTTGCGTCTCCCATTCTTTCGCGGAGACAATCGGAGTACCGCAGCATCTCAGTCCGGGATTCGGGACTACCCTCTGTCATGTCTTTACTGTCGACACTTGCGGGCTCACGTTCGCAATCGCAGCATTCACAAGAGCAACCCGATAATCCACCACCACCCCTTGTTTCACCGCCATCTCCAGAGCCACCATTCACTCGGGCATCTCTCGCTGTGGTCTCGTTAGTTGCGATATTCAGCCAACTCACCTTCACGCCATATTCATTGACACAAGAAAATGTCGACTTTGCCCTCTCAGTCTTCCTAATCATCGTACAGATGGTAACCGATGCAAAATGCCCAAGAGCGCGTGTTTTGGCTTTGCAATTCCTGATGCGTCTCCGAGCTGATCGGGATCATCGCATCTATTTCGCCGAAACTCATCACGACTCAGACGGACTCACCGCCAACCTCGCTTCTCTGATTGGACGCGGTCCCGAATCCGCACATCATGATGAACGCGGAATATCCACTGATGCCCTCCAAGAGGATCCCCTCCCTCGTCGTTCAAGAGGTGTACAGGAGCGCGATGGTAGGAGAACTTCACGCGGGCGAGGCGTTATACCCCCACAGTCAACGCCGAGCAGAAGTTGCTCAAGAGCCCCACTACCCCTTTCACCTCCTCAGCCTGCTTTGATCTGTATGAAATGGAGGGATACTCTTTGGTCCGTCCCAGAAACACTTCCATTTATCGCGGTCGATGTAGACACGCCTAGCGAAGGGATCGTGTCTTACGACCCAGACCAAGAATCCCCTCGCGTTATCCCAATCGACACTTACCTCTTGGCTGTCCTGGAGATACTCGAAAAGGAGAGAAATTGGGATATCCTCTCCTACGTGTTGTGTCACCTTCCTGTGCAACTGTCCAACAAGCATCTTTTCTGCGGACCGAAATGCCGGTCGCTTATTGCCAAACTACTGACCGTGATTTGCTCTGGCGTCACGGTTGGCGATCTAGGGTCTTCCATCGAACGATGGCCTGTGGGTCTCAAAACCCGAGATGCGCATGGCCTTGCGTATCATACTCTGTCGGTCTTGATAAGCTATCGTCGTTGCTTCGAGCTCCCACTCCGGCATGCCCTCGTGGACGTCCTCAGGGAAGGACTGAACGGACAACCATCGACCATCATTTGTTGTCTTCACGCCCTCACGCTTTCGGCTTTTGAACTGACGCCCTCCGTCAAACGCAGCCTTCTCCCTCTCCTCGAGAAGCTCTCACAAATCATGTCAAATCCTGATATGGCTGTTCACATTCTCAGCTTCCTCTCCATCATCGGGTCCATCCCCAAGCTGCATGCGAACCTACGCGAAGATGACTTCAAGATGGTTTTTGGTGTCGCTCTGCAATATCTTCAACACCACAACCGTCCCGGGACAACGCCAGTTATCTCATGGGCAATGTCACAATATGTACGGATGATCTCGTTTTATGTGGTCTACGTTTGGTTTTTGGCTGTAAGGCTTCCCGATCGGCCGCGACACATTCCATACATCACAAGGCAACTGCTATTGGCCAACGAGGGAAGATCCGAGGTTGATGAACCGACGGAGGTGTGCTTTGACTGGTTGGCTCGATACACCTACGCCAGTGTCGACCCTAGACCTGCAAACTCAGTGCTCAGCGAGATCGTCATGAACCCCAACACCGCGAACCACAGTTCGTCAGAGCCCGCGATCGGCGAAAAATCATGGTTGATGGGTAATTCGATCGTCACCATCCGTGCGCTAGCAAGATTGGGATGGATCGAGGTTATCTCGAGACGCCCGTCTGGGTTCACCAAACTCATCTGCAAGCTGGAGAATGTACCACTTGTTGGGCCTGGGGAGGTTGAACCCGATATGGTGTCTTTGCCTGCGGGTTTACTTATGGAGAGAGAGGCGACCAAGGCAGATCGACCTGATCCATCGGAGGAGACAGAACAGGCGGCCGGTAGTAGCAGTGTGAGGAACCCCTCGTCAATCTTTGTCACGAGTTCTGATATGTTCACGAGCAGGAAATTCGAGACTTTGTCCCAGCTCCCAACGATGCTCCTTCCCTCCCCGTTCCCGACCCCATTACAGGCTACGTCTGGAGTAAGACGGCTCCCTCGCAGCGCCGGAAACAGGTCATGGTTGACCCCTCGTTCCTACCACTCCAACTCTCTCCTTACCCTGGCGCCCCAACGCATCGTCGAATCATTGACGAGTCTGCCCTTCCTTCCCTCTTTCGAAACCTTGACCGTACACCTGTCATTGACACACATAAAGTTGGTATCATGTATGTCGCCCCTGGCCAAACTCAAGAGCTGGAGATTCTCCGGAACACCTACGGCTCCCCCGCCTATACCCGTTTCCTCGAAGGAATCGGTCGTCTCATCAATCTCCGTGGGCAAGTCGACGTCTACGCTGGTGGTCTTAACCCTGACGAAGATGGGGAATATGCTTACGCATGGTGGGACGACATTGGCCAAGTCCTCTTCCATACCGCCACAATGATGCCCAACGCTGCCGACGACGAGTACTGTGTGAACAAGAAAAGACATATTGGCAATGACTACGTCAGGATAGTGTGGAATGATGGAGGCAGACCATACAAGTTCGATACGCTCGCGACGCAGTTCCAGTTTTTGAACATCGTCATCGAACCTCACTCGTTGGGAGCAATAGCGGCGTTTTCAAATTTCAGGAGCACAGCCGCTGCGCCTCTAGTGGATGTCAAGCTTTCTCCGTTGCACTCTCCGATCCTTACACCCTCCGGCGGGGGTATGAACACGACCACGCCTCCGCACGAAGCTGAGAACGAGTACTTCAAGGTGACGGTCCAACGAGCGAGTGGCATGAAAGACTTTACCCCAGTTGGGTGTTTCAAGCTCATCAGCGCGGACAAACTTCCGCTTCTGGTGAGACAGCTCACGTTGCTGGGCGACTGGTTTGCAAATGTGTTTGAGAAGACGGAACGAGATGAGGTGGAAGTAGAGGTCATCACGAATTGGAGGCAGAGGCTGCAAGTGGTGAAAAGGTTCGTGAAGAACATGGAGAATTCCTCAGTAAGTGGCATAGGCGAAGGCAAAGAAGGAGGGGATCCGGAAGGGGTGATCGGGGAGGAAACGTCGAGAAACTTTACGACGGTTTACTGAGCAGGATCTAGCCTGTTTCCGTGATTGGCAAACAGTGGGCCCAGACCCGTACGTTAAGTTTTTCATTTCATTTCATCGTCATTCATTAGGAGCATTTTCTTTCTTTCTTTCTTGCATTGGCATCATCAGGTCCAGGCTATATCAACCACACTCGCAAAATATTCATTTCTCTTTTTCCCATCTTGTATCCATTATGCTACTTCACACCCCGACTACATCTTTGTATCAGGAGTTCGTGTTTATCAGGAGTTTGTGTTCTAATGACCTGCGTTCCGATCGACGCCATACGTTCGTTTTTGTTGCTGTACCGTAGTAGCACCCTTGTATTAGAAGTGCCGGTAATATCTCCGATGCCTTGACCTCATTTCCGAGTTAGCACCGTGTCCTATCTGCACCAAAGCTTTAGTCAATTGGGTTGAAAACACACCTCGAACTGTGCAACCGAATATTTTGTTGAAGAGAAACTGACCGACAAGCCAATATTCGTTCTCGTTCTGGCCCGCTGCCGAGTGTTTATAGAACCGTATTAATAGTATAGACCAGCGGAGCTTTGTGTGACCACCTTCCCTTCCAGATTCAGCGGAAGGATTGCCTCTCGGTCACCTCGTGTATATAGTCATGTCCTTACCTGAGTCCGACAGAGAATCTTCAAAGAACCAAAGTCTGCGCCGAAACTAAAGGCGTAGGACACTGACAGTGCATCACACACCTACACTGGCAATCACCGCTTTTCCAATACAAGGCTCCTTAGAATCACTGTGTCTACAGTGCAACGAGTTGCAGGTTAGATTCAGCGCCAAGTTGGCGGAGCATATCCAACAACCAGGCTGGCGGTATAATGATGCGGACCCGGCGGCCGGGGGGCCGGGGGCCAATATCTCTCGGTCCCTTTATAAAGGACCATGTTACCACTCAGCTGCACATCTGTATCGGTCGGCCAACGCGCCGACAATGCGGTTTCTGTCATACCGATCACAGTCCATTGGCGTCGTCGAGGCTTTCAATTCGAGCTCGCAAATTCGACTTTACTCATACCGGCAAAGGTCAAACCTAGTCACCATATCACATTTACACACTATTCCATAACGGAAACCTCGAGACATAACCGAGCTTTACCAACAAAACATACACAACCCAGTATTTCCATTTACAATGGCACATTTCCATCAAATTCGAAAAATCACCCGTTGATGGTGATGGGAGAGCAACCGACGTTGATGACACCGTTCTGCACGCGCATTCCAGACTGCCTCAGAAGACGCGCAAGCGAACGTGAGCAACAGGATGGACTCACGAAACTGTTTCCAGTGCAGCAAACGGGCTGCTGGGTGCAGGAGCTGCCAGTACCAGTCCCACCAACGGTGGTGGGGGAGCACGAAACCCCGACTTGGCTGCCGCCACTAGTAGAGGGCGGGGGGAGTCCCAGCAACCCAAAGAGCTCGTAGACGAAAGTGGAAGAGGACTGTCGGAAAATGGCGCCTCAGTGTCTTCAGGTCACTGGCGTCGACGAGAAATTCCTCACCGAGTAAGTGGTGTCGCAGCACGAGATGCTACCCGTGTTGCACTGGCTAACCTGGCGAACTTCAAGCTCGGCCGGGGTAGCATTCGCAATCCCAGCGAGTGCGACGACGGAGAAGAGAATGGTACAGAGACGAATGAACATGTTGGTGTTGATGCGATAGAATTGGATTTCCTGGTGGCCAACGATGGATACACACACTTTTTATACCTTGAGCTCCTCCTCTTGTGTCCCTGATGGCCCCGACCTGCCCCCTGGAAAAGGAGTGGGACTGAACGTGCGATGATGATCAAGGTTCCTTACATTCCTCGCTGTCAAGTTATTCCAAGAGCATCTCGAATTTGACCGTGTTCGTCTGAGCGCGGTGAGCCCAACCCGCGTGCAATCAGGGGTGAGTACGAAGGATAGACATACGATCAATGTCAGCCACGAAAACTATTAAAGGTTGACGCCGATGGTTGTACCGCATTCCATCCGACATCCGACATCAAAGACTGTCCAGCTTCATCCGTGTGCCTTGATGACAAACTTCTCATTGCAGGGCCGGCGGCCCGTGGCCTGTCGAAAGTGCTGACAGGCTTTATTTTTATTTTCTCTGTTGTTGAGCCCCTGTTCGATATCGACAACACGCATTGCCGCAAGGCTCCAGTTCGACGCTGCAATGTTTCACTGTGACTGGGAGATTTTCCGAACCACCAATTACAACGATTTGGTTACGACGCGGACACTGGGGTTTGCAGCTTGCTACTGGTACGACGTGTTATCGTACGTTTCAATTTCATCTGCCATGCCCACTAGTATGTCGTCGTCACTGCCCAGCGTCCCGTTCGTGTGGACGGTTCAACCGGCTTCCCATATGAGACTTCTTACGCAACATGCATATATGCCGCATCTGCCTATTCACGATCTCACTCTGCCCATTCTCGCGTACAGCAAGGTTTACGCCGACCGGAAAATAGTAAAGGGGTAAGCAGGCTACATTACTGGGGCCCTTGCGTTGCCGACCCAACAAAATGCATAAACTCTGAGGCACGGTACATCATAGCCCCCTGCTTATTGATATAATCTAGATCAAGGTGCGGGAGAATGCGCTTTTTTAACGTCATATACGGCGAGATGCCCTGGGGTAATCCCAAGTACATCGGCACACTGGGATCACCAGGTATGTCGGATCAAAGGATAGACCAGAGAGAGCGGCCATTAACTCATTTTGCGGGGCGTTGGAAAGGCCCATGAAAGATAACATGACTGTCTAGAGGGTTGATTTGTTGGCAGTCACCAAGTAAGTCTTGATCGCAGACCCCCTGCGAGGCACTGCTGTATCGGTCAGTCAACACGCCGACAAGACAGTTCCAGGCATGCAATTCGAGCTTGCAAATTTAACATAACTCAAGACCAACGATAGTCGTTCCATCGAACCCAGTACATCACGTTTACATTCTCCACAACAGAAATCTCGAATCACATACCCAAGCTTGGCCAACACAAAATCACGACCCAATAATTACATTTACAATCGCACAAGGCTGCAATTACTTAAATCACAAGTTAAGCGTAATGGTAGAGCAGCCGACATTGATTTCATCGTTCTGCATGCGCAATTTAGTCTGCCCCGGACGGCGCGCGAGCGAACGCAGTGAGCAACAGGATGGACTCGCAAAAGTGTTGCCAGTGCAACAAACGGGCTGCTTGATATTGATGATAAATTTTTCACCTCGAAAGTCACTCTGCCTTCAAGTGAGTTGTATCGCCGCTGAGTTGGCAAGCCAGGAAGAACTACAAGGCACTGAACTTGATGACCCCTATCAAGGTTGTTCCTGCCTCGTGGCGATCATGCATCGGAGTTCCTGTACCGCCCCTACCGTCTCTGTTCGCGGAACGATGGGACCAGGGTTGGACAGTATTTCATGTCTGATGTCAGGGGGAGTGTGGTAAGTTGAACCATCAGCATCGAGGTTTATGTAATACCTCTCGCCGTCACTCTCGCCGTTGGCCCTACTCGTAGGTGTATTCGTACTCACCCCTGATCGATCGATCCCGGGTTGGGCTCACCCAGACGAACATGGTAACACGCGTGATATTTTTGACATGAATGTAAGGCCTAGCTTTGTTCTACCATCATCGCACGTTCAGTCCCGCTCCTTTTTAGGGAGCTTGTCGTCGCCATGAAGGGCACAGAAGGGGGGGTGCTCGAGGTGAAAAGTGGGGGTGCTCAGTGCCCCTGGCCAGCAGCATCCAAATTCCTTCATCATCTGTGAGCATTAGCACCCTCGCGTCGTATCGCTACCAAATGTTCATTTGTGCCTCTACCATTCTCATCTCTGTCGTTGCCTTCGCTCGAGTTGCGACTGGCCGCCCGAATAACGGCGGGAGTAGAGAGTGCAACGCGCGTACCATGCAGTGCTGCGACAACCATCATAACCCCCCTGCCTGTATACATTCAGGGATATGGTCTAGGTCATGGTGGGGGAAGATGCGCTTCTTCAAGGCCGTGCATAACGAGATGCCCTGGGTTCACGTCCGGTACATCGGCACTGGGGTCACGAGGTAGGTCGAATTAAAAGATCGGGAGAGAGAGCGGCCATTTGGCAGCCACCTCATTGGGCCGGAAGGAAGTTCAACCTCCGAAACAAGAATGAGGTCCGCACATGATCTGCGTATACAATCGAACCACACGGGAGAGAGAGATCGCCCCGATGTTCGTGTGAGTCCAGGAGTGGATGAGATTGTAATGGTGGGCACTGGTGGAAGTGGTGGGGTGCTCCCGCTTGGGACGTCAAGCTCAAGGACTGGCTCCGTCGCTGCGATGAACCTCACCACATAAGATGGTCGACCTCTCGTGTCGGACGGGCCCTACAGAAGATCAAACTCGTTGATGTCGAGACCCGCGAAATCGTGACGTATCCCACTGACGGTTGTGACTACAACGCACTCAGTTATGTGGGGAGGCGTGGAACGACCGAGTTATGAGCTCGGGGACAAACTTCCAACATATACCGTGCCTGCGACTCTAGAGGATACAATGGCCGTGACTCAGAGAGCAATGTCTCTGGGAAAGTAAGGAAGAGAAAGACGTGCAAATCCTGCTTATGAGTCAGCGATGAGCGGGGGCTGGTACACGTCTCGGCGTTGTGGGTGTGGAGATCTGGAGACGAGAGGCGCCCAGAGTTGGTCTATGATATCAACCTAATAGACAAGGTCGAATCAGGTGAGGGAGCAGTAATCCTGCCACATAGCCTCTGCAATGCGATCCCGACGTTCTTCTGCTCCGCGCCTCTCCAATTCTTGGGAGGACACCAGTTACGATGGTAGGTCTTATCGCATCGTGACTCGGAAAGTGGCTGATACTGCCAATATTCATGTTGCTTTCAGTTGATCTAGAGGGACTCCAAGAGAGGTTCAGTCCTCTGGCTCGCAAAAAAAAAATGCTGGATGAGGTTCCGGCGCTGTTCCAGGGTATTTGTCATACGACTGGCGTTTGAGCGAGATCCACGTTCAGATTATCGTGGCTTGGGAGCACGGTGTAGGCCGTGTTCATCTCGGAGATGTGGAATCATCCATCTGATGTTCAAGTTTCAGGATCACAACGCGGTCGAACGGATCGAAAAGACTCGAGGAGTAAGAGTTTCTGCTTCAATATAATACAACGCATGCTAGTTGATCCTCGGGTGGGATGGATGAGCTGCGAGCAGAGAGGCGTAGCCAGCCTGAATCTTTTGGCATCTGCAAGCAGGCCGTTCGCATATTCCAAGCCAGAGCGGTGAGCTTGTTTGTACTTGCATCATTGTTTGTGTGGGTGTCCGAAAAAGGAAATTTTCTGTTACCCCCGTCGGCTTTAGTAGTTAGACTGGTCACCAGTCTATTTAGTAGTCGTCTCTAGCTTAGATCTCCATCATGGCTACCTTGAACGAGCGGCTCTCGACTGAGAAGAACGCGGGTGGTGCTTGATTACCGCTCAAAATCAAGTTCCAGATCCCAGCATGTGAAAAACGAGAACAACCAGTTGGCTCAGACAGTAACTTACAATCCTCTCAAGCTCTCGGATATTACAGGACAACAGAACGGAAAGGTAAGTTACCTTTGAGCGATCAAATCACACAACATGTGATCGTGTTCGCGGTATAGACTCTACATTGTAGCATCTATCAATGTCCTCACTGCTCGACAATGTAACCTGCATGCTTGAACCAGCTTTCCGACTTTTGGGAGTGATGCAGCTCGTAGCTTCAAGAAGAGACTAAACTGGGTCCGCAATCTGGCGGAGTTGATCACCATGGCGTTGTATATATGCTTTGACTAATCATATTGTATCATTGTATAGACAATAAATGAATGAAAACGTACGGGCACTGAATGATTCCTCGATCGGAGTAAGATCGGGTGAGTATGGTGGCAAGAAAAGGAGTATACAGCCTGCATTTGTTAGTCCGAGTCAAGGAATTTGAGTGCGAAAAATAGTAGGTTGACAAACACAGACCTGCACTCTCAACGAGTTCTTGAATTTCAGGCTGATGATGCATGCGACAATTGTTGCCGAGAACGAGCACAGAACGTGGTTGCGGGAAGGGGTTCATATGAGGAAGCTTGAACCACACGGAAATTAGATAAGGATTGGGATATGTTCATAGAAGCGTGTACTTACGACGTCCTCTGCAATGAAAGTATAAATCTCCTCTGCATTGTAGGAACCAGGAACGGGATGAGCAGTCAAGTAGCCATCGAGCGTCAATGCAGCACACAGCGAGTAGCGATCACCGCGGACAAAGACATCCGAATCCATGATGTGGGCTTGCTGGCCGCGGGGAGCACGCCCATAAAGCTGATCTTCGCTTGTTTCATCAACCACGACAAATTCGGAACCATCGCCAACAAATTGAGTTTGAAGCATGAGCTTGAATTCTTCACGCAGTACCTCGTTACGTTCTGTCGCCAGGTTTCGCAGGATTTTTCGAGTCAGTCCTGCCTCTTGAAGGTTGCGACAGAGTGTAGACGGTGTGATCGTGATTTGATGTTGGACGCCAAGCCATGTACAGGCTTTGTCAAGGAAAATATCGGAATCGTCGTTGTAGAGTCCTTCGAGGGCCGCCATCAGGGTAGCTCTCGTGAGCAGTCGGGTACGTCCGATAAGGAAGGGTTGCGGTCGTGCTACAGTTCCATGCTCTTCGAAGATTTGACGCCAGCGGTAGAGGCTACTTTTCGACACTTGCAGAACTGTACAGATGTCTTCCAAGGGCCATCCGTGGTTCCAAAGGTCCAAGGCACATTCTTTGAGGTTATCACTGATCTTCCTGTTGCCCATCGTACGCGTCAGTGCGAAGCTGAATATATGCGTGCTAGGTCGTTCGCAGGCCCACAAAACTTCCTTTTTCGGATACCCACACAAAAACAAAAACAGCGAGTGTACTTTCGCAAACCACCGTACCGTTGTACAGTCCATAGTAATAGAGGTACAAGTATCGACCCGCGCCACTAGGTAGATAGTCTATGTAAGAAATGGTCATCTAAGCAGCATGCCTGAATGTCCAAACGACAAACCAACGAAAAAAAACAACGAAAAAACATTAGATCTAGTCTGAGGTGAGGTCGATGACATCGTCGTCTCTGCCCTTGTTTCGCTTGGCGCGTGCGACTAGCAAAGGAGCGCGGCGCACTGGGGGTACAACGATATCTTCACTGTTTGCCGTACCCTTGAGATTCGTAGGCGCGGCTATGTCGGATGCCAGTGCGTGCACATCCACGTTCGAGGGAGCAGCATGAACAGGCTTGAACTTGGACCCACGCGCAGGGCTAGGTAGCACGACCTCTACAGCTGGAAAGGGGGGAGCAAGGACATCACTTGCAGGAGGGGGGACGCGAGCGGAAGAGGGCAGCGCAGACAATATCATACCCGTGTCTGCCCAACCGTCCGAGTCCCGGTCCGTACACTCATCCTGATCCTCGTTCGTTTCCGCCTCTCCGTCATCTTGGCTGTTATCGGCTCCGAGTCCTGCGTTGCCTTCATCCTCGGACCCGCTTGAGATGTAAATCGCAGAAGCGTCGCTCGACCGGGGTTTCCGCCCGACACCACCACCCATCTGCGCAGATCCAGAATTCTCTGGCTGCGGTCGACGACTGTCTGACGCATTACGTCCCTCCGCATCACCTGTCCACAATGCGACATTGTTTGTGTGAGAACCAGAACCAGACAACGCCATCGGTGTCGGAGACGATGCACGTTCACGCACACGGTGTACGTGCCTCGGTGACGAATGCGCCTCCGATTTACGTGGTGACTTGAGTATGCCGTTCCTCTCGTTTCCAGATACGTGTGTGTCCAAATCCGACGATACATGACGGCGTTGTTTCGTCTTTTTGTCCGGCCCAGCGTCGGCTTTGGACTTAGTAGGACTGGAAGGGAACCTGCTTGATTGCTCCAATTCCACAAACGTGGCTGGTCCTGGTGAGGCATGAACGGACGAGGGTTTGACAGGCGAGGGGCTTGGTGTTGGAGAGCGCGGTGGGGAAGGCCCACGCGGGGTCATGAACACATTCATGATTTCAACCACGTTGTCACCATCATTGTCGTCGTCGTGCCTGGCTCCGTCTCTCTCTCTAAGCCTCGAAGCGCGTGGAGATATGGGTGGCTCGGACGCGAGTTGCATTGGAAATGGCAGAGGCGCAGGTCGGACAATCGTGGCTCTCTTCTTCGTCCTCGATTTGATAGAACCACGATGAAACGTCGGTAGCTCGTCTCCCTCGCTTCCCTCCTCCTCTTCTTCGCTCTCTAAAGCAAATCGAGGAAGGAGAATATGAGCCAGTTTCGATGGCGATCGAGCAAATGGCGTAGGGCCGATCGTGCCTGTACCGAGAGGAGCAGAAGCAGGGCAGATGAGAGGAAGTGAAGCTGTGGGCATCGACGTCGAGGGAGCACTCTTTGACCTCGATGCGTTTCCTTTCGCTACGGGGTCGATCACACCACCCACAGCCCTGCCCGTGTTCTTCTCAGACGCGAATGTCGACAGATTCCTGCCAACACCAACGCTCACGCTCTGTGTCCGCATCATCAGTTTGCTGTTGACCTCGTTCCAATCAAGGCTTCAAGACTGACCACATCACCGTCCCCTACACCAGCTTCACCCTCTGCCTTTTCATGTGTAACAATTGTCGCTGTCGTGCTAGACAACGGACGTCGAACATCGCTCACCTCAATGTCTGAATCTGAGACATCGACGAACAAAGGTTTCTTCCTCGCTTGGGGAGCTGGTTGGGCTAGCCGACAAGGTAAGCTCGATGCGTTGGGTTTGGATCCAGACGGTCGAGTGGGTGGTGAACTTGAGGATGATTCTTCTTCTTCGTACCTTGGAACGGCTGTGGATTTCGATTTGGCCTTGGAGGTTAGGATCAAAGCGGCGGTGCCAGGTCTGGGTTTAGCACGGAGAAGGTCAAGCGGGCGTGATGATTTCGGCAACGGAGGCGGAATGGCGGCGTCCGAAGAGTCCTCTTCTTCCCCTTTGTATGCGCGCCTCGAAGTTACAGGGTTCAGCGCAGATGCCTTGACTGCGGGATACCGAGAAGTGGACGGTCCTGACTTGGTCGCTCTCATAGTGGATGGTTTCTCCGCACCGAAGAATTCCTTCATCGTGTTGGTAGTGGTTGCCTTCCTGTCCGTTGCGTTGGTCTGCCCCGTCTTTGCCTTTGCCTTTCCTTTGGTGTTTTCTTTGACACGCTCCCCATCAGACGAACGCTGACTCTCACCAGCGCTCAAGTCAATGAACTCGTACCCATCGTCTTGAGCCTCCGAGGCCTGTTTCGGCTTCCTCCTTCGGCCACCGCCGCCAACCCTTATAGTCTTGGATTTTGCCTTCGATCCTGCCACTTTCTTGGAGGTGGAAGGCCCAGGTATAGACTCGTCGCCGTCATCATCCACATTGCCTTTCACTTGCGCCCTTCTGGATGTCGACTTGACCCCTATCCCCACACGTTGGCCCTGGCCTGCCTTCGTTCTGCGCTTCGCCTTCTTTTCCTCGCGAGCCCTCACTTTTCCGTCATACGCCTCCACCAGCGAAGGCGCAGCAGCGCGTATCATACACGCAGGCAACCACAGACGAAGCCGCGTCGTCGGAACTTCTCGATGAGCCTTGTGTCTCTTTGCGCCAGACTTGGACGCAGCGGCAGCGGCGGTCTCTAGGCGCTCAATGCCACCGGCATTGTCGTCGCTTCCGCTTTCGTCAGCGTCTTGGTTGCTGCCGTCTTCGTTTTCGTCTTCGGGGTCTATGCCGAACAGCCCGCCGACGAGGGGAGGTCGGAGGCCTCTCACGCCGCTTTCTGCGCGCTCGACGAGCGTGGTGGGGTCGACGAGTACGCGGTACTCGAGCGTAGAGTCCGTAGAGACGTGCATCCGCTGAGAGACGACCTCTAGGAGGATCGGAGACGGGCCAGAAGCGCACGAAGTGGGTGAGGATGGAGGCGCAGCGCTCGGAGATGCGGGGGAGGAGAGTGGGGCAAGAGAGGAGAGCGTGAAAGATTCAGATACAGTTGGATCGGAAGCAGATGAACCTGCGGCCGAGGATTTCTTTGAGGGAGAAGAAAGTGTGAGGGTGGAGAGGGTGGAAGAGATCCGTTTTGTGGGTGATGAAGGACCAGCAGCGTCATCGTCGTCCTCCTCGCTGCCATGGTGGCGCGCGCCGTCCAATGATGGACGTCGGCGTGTATCTTTATCTATAACAGCCCTCCGGACCGCCCTGCAGACAATTCCAGGCCAGAGCACAGTTCTGAACCTATGCACGATGACATCTTTGACCCCCCACTCAAAGTAGAGCTCGCATAGGGAAGCAATTCTCATCGGATCTGGGTCGTTTCTCCACACGCCGGGTGGGGTCTCACGGTCACCTTTTTGAGGGGTGTTCTCGGAAGTGAGGGGGTCTGCATAGGACACGAGGACGGGTAATGAGGGGAAGTCGTCTGGAAGTGAAGCAGCGAGCGAGGGTTTCTTTGAGGGTAGAAGGCCGCTTTTGTTCGTCTTGAGTTCGTTTCTGATGTCCTGTCTCCATTGGTCGAGGAAGGCATCAAGCCTGGCACCCTTGAGTTCTTTGACTGCTTTCACGAGAGAATCGCCGAAACCAGCACGGGCGAGCTCTGTTGCGAATTTCTGGCCACAGCCAGGAAGACCAGCGGGGATGTAGTCACCACCTGAGAGAAGGCCGATCAGGATAGTGCCTGAACGAGAGAGGGAAACAGAAGGATCGGAGAGGATGGCGTTCGCTGTGTAGGTGACAACATGGTTTCCATCGTCCTTTCCTTGTGCGTTTTTGACGGGGTGGGCGCGGTTGCCCGAGAGGGTATTACTCGGGCTGTGAGAAGATGAGACGATGGAGAGGAATTGGGCGGGAAGACGAACTTTCGAATGACCATGGTGGCACCAAAGAGAAAGTTGTCCACGTCGTCGCTGAGGACTGCGTCGATGACGCCGACTCTGTTGAGATAGGCGAGTTCTGCTTCGGCCTCGCCTGGCGCCATCCGCCATTCGAAACCAAACGCGTCGATGATGTTCTTCATACCCTGGGTGAGCCAGTGTACGTTTCCGCCGACGCGCTTTCTGCGTTTGACAGCCGGTCTGTTGGGACCATCGAAGACGAAGAGTGGGAGCAATGGCGATTGGAGTAGTCGACAGCAACGAAAGAAGAGCGTGCGAAGCTCTGGATTCTCGCCCTCTTTGCCGTACGCCGCATGGAAGAACCAGATGGATGCATCAATGCCGATGCGGAAACCACGCTGGCGGGACGGATTGGCGTTGAAGCCATCCTCGACAGCGAGCTCGGTGAGCGATCGAACTTGCCCAGCAGGGCGTAGAACCTGAAAAGCCCATGTTTGTTAGTGAGCGTGTCACGAATGTTTTTTCGTCACCTCCCACAAGCCAGCGACACCCATTCAAAATGTGGTCCAACACTACGCATCATTCGCGTCTATTATGCTCACGTGACTTTATTACATGTTCACGTGACTAGTTATCGACTTTCGCGTCAGGGCGTCGCCCCAGATAAGTCCTACTAGAGCATTTAGCAGACGGGAGATACTGACAGCTGGACTGCTGATTGCCTGGCGAGCGCGTTGGCACACCTGGATCAATCGATCACTGACGTATCTTCCGCATCGGTGTCACCTATAACATGTGGTGCTATTGTATCCAGCTTATGGCCATATTCACTAGGCTCATCCTCTGGAGGCATAGGATAGCATACAGTTACGCAAAATGGATGCCTTCCTCATGGAAGGCAGATAACAATCTATGGGCGCCAATACGTCAGGAAATATCTCACAAACCCGTCAGCAAACCACGCACTTTAAAAGATCGTCTATCGTCATCTTCGCTGCTCTCTGGTCCGAGTACCCCGTCGAGCTCAAGATCTCTTCTACTCTGGCCCTCATACCAACACTATCGTCGATCACCTTGTTCTGTAACGAACACCATGTCCGCCAGTTCTTCTCCAGCATCTCCATGACCCCCTTGGCCATGAACGTCGCATGAACCGTCTTGTTTCTCCGCGAGAACACTATTCGACCAAGCCCGTCAAATTCTTCAAACTTGACCGGCGGTGGCGGATCGAGCGGCACCATGCGCACCACGGACGACTCCACCAACGGTGCCGGTCTGAAATTGTTCTTCCCGACGTGCATGAGCAGGTCTACTTTAGAGTAGAGTTGCACGTTCGCAGACAGCCTCGACCACAACTCCGTGCCGGGTTGGGCGACTAGCCGAAGGGCGAACTCGCGCTGGAACATGAGGATGGCGACGCGGCATATAGGACGGTGAGAAAGCAGGCGAAAGACGAGCGGCGACGAGATTTGATAGGGTGTGTTGGATATGCAGACGTCGAAATAGGGCAGGTCGGCTCTGACAAAGTCGCCAATGATGATGTCAAGTTTTCGTTGTTCGGGTCTGGGATGGCATCCGGGTTGAATGGGATGGGACAGGAAAGAAAAAGGACGTCGATACGCACTTTCCCTGGACGCGTTTCGTGACTTCTGCTGCCATCCGAGGGTCCATCTCTACGGCAGTGACATGTTTGGCTTTTTCGAGAATGCGGACCGTCAGATTTCCAGTACCTGGACCGACCTCCAGAACTTTGTCTGTAGGACGGAGATTCGCCTGGAGAGGCATCAGCTCGGAAAACGTTTCGATGTGTATTAGCGACGCACCTTGTCTACGATTCTGATGTGACAGTGAAAAAAGAGGGGTGTGATCAAGCTGTGGTCCTGGCATAAATCGATGCATACGTTTGCGCGATCTGGGGATTTTTGAGGATATGTTGGCCAAATCGCTCGGTGTTGAAGATCGGATTTCGAACGCCAGACGAACTGCCTTCGCCATTGTCGTGGTGTTTGGAAGACCCTGCTGCCGCAGGTTTTATGGAGGACGAGTGTGTCCTCGAGAAACGGTTTGATGTCGCGCGAGGCATCTCTCTGGCTCGTAGTAAAACTTTTCTCCAAGGGGTGTAGATACAATCCAATGTTGCCTTTTTCGGCAGGTAAGTTTTATCTACCCCTCCTCGGCAGCGTCGGCCATGTTGCGGACGACTGCCAACGATGTTCAAGAAGCCATTGTCGAACATCAAAACATCAGGTATGTCCCCATTATGTATCACAGCAGCATCAGATGAACCACCTGGCACAGCACCGCTTCGCAGCTCCGATCGGCGCAAGCTGAAGCAGCGCGTCGTACAAGCATATGACATATCCCCTGAACTCGGCGACTTGCTCGTACCAGACGGACTCATGTCCCAAAAGGTCGCAACCTACACAGACGATCCTGGTGTGAGCATCCCCGTCGTCACACGCTCGAACGGACGCATTGGTGCTCATCCTTGCACCCACTGACCTAGGTCATCTATTTGTCGTCCGAGGGCGATCCACTCTGGTTCACCATCGGAAGGGGTGTAGATGATCTCATCCCCACAGGTACCACTCGTTTCTAACGTTGCGTCTGGCGTACTGAGCGTCCTCTGGTACTCTGCGTTGCCATACATCCTAGTCTACACTTTATGGAAGAAGTATGACCTACTCCCGTGGATTTCCACACCAGCAGCAGTCATACCCGTCCTCGTGGGGGGTGCTGACCTCATGATCCCAGGTGGTGAGTACACGTTCCATTTACCTAGTTCTTTTCCAGCACCGAACCTCACGTGACCTGTCCGCCCACACAGTCGTTCAGGTATCCACCCCGACGGTGCTACCACAGCAGCTCGTCAGCGTCGTACAGCGCACAACCGGATCTTCCTCGACGCGTGGTCCTCCACTCGCAGTCGGGCGCCTGGCGGTGGACCTGAACACATTGAAGGCAGGCACAAAGGGAAAGGCCGTTCACGTGTTGCATACTTGGAAAGACCACCTATTCGATTTGGGGAACAAGGCTGATCCTCCGGGTGAAATGGAAGATGGAGGAGGAGACGAGGATGCGCCGCAATCGGAACCGGCTGGCGTTAACGAAAGGCAAGAGTCCGTGCCCGACGATGTGGTCACCGATCCGAACAGGACGAACGGCGCCGCATCCAACGCTTTGCCTCCGGCCGAATCGCTGCTGCCCTCTTCTGTTCCCAAAATCTCAACCTCCGCTCCGAGCCAGCCGGCGTTCTCCAAGGAAGGTGAGGTCGGTCCGCTCGAAACTATGCCCCGATTGATACCCCAGCAGAGGTCTCGGACATTTTACGCGTTGCCGTCCTTCAAGCCATCAAGACCACGCTCGCCTGCTTAACATCCGCGTCTTTTCCCATACCGGCAAGCACCTTCTACTCGTCATACATCCTGCCTTTCCGGCCTGCATTCGTTCGCAACTCCTCGTCTGATCAACGATCACAGCGGTCATCTGGGGAAGCGTCGTCTTCGTACCTGCAGATTGATATCAAGCACTCCAGTCACAAGTCCCTCCTCGCGTTTTTCAAGTTTCTGGATAAGCAACAGATTTTGTCACTGAAAGACACTAAACCGGAACCGCTCGTGATGAGGGTGTTGGCCACCCACCCTGACGTGGTTGCACATCAACCGTATACATCGCTCCGGGACGAACAGCTCAAGGAAGAGAAGAGGGAGAAAAGAGAAGAGGAGGAAAGGTCCAAAGTGCGAGAAATGGAGGTGAAGGAGTTGTGGAAGCCACATGCTCCCAGCGGAACCGCAAAGTTTTTCACCGAGGGAGGGTTCGAGTAGGTGCTCTCCAATCTCATCGCCAAGATGACGTGCTAACATTGTCTTGCTTGATGTAATGCGGTATAGCTCCTCGGCGCTATACAGTTATTCGGACTTGAAGTCGGCAGTGAACAAGTATGTCGACGCGCGCCAGCTCACGAACCCGCGAGATCGGTCGTATGTCAATGTGGGAACGGACGAAGTGCTGCTCTCGACAGTATGTGCAAAAGGCGAGGCGCCCGAGAGTGTCGAGTTTCTGAAGCGAGAAGACATTGTGCGGAGACTATCAGAGAAGATGCAGAGCTGGTACGGGGTGCAGGCAGAGGGAAGAGATCCGATACTCAAGTACGTCGCGTTTTCTGTCGTGCACGGTTTCGCAGGGGTTCATGTGGTGTTGTTGATAGGAAGGGACAGTTGAAACCGATCTCGGTCGTGATCAAGGTCCGACAGGGCAGGAAGGCGAGTACGTTGGTGACGGGGTTTGAGCCGTTTTTCCTCGAGGGAGAGGAGATGGCGGACGAGCTCAGACGGTTGTGTGCGAGTGCAACGTCTGGTACGTGTTCGGCGGGTTATCCATGCTTGCTCGCGCATGACGTGTGTGTTGGCAGTGTCCCCCGCGCCTGGAAAAGCGTCGGGACTAGAAGTGTTTGTGCAAGGGAAACAGATCAAGGCGGTGACTGAGTTTCTGCTCTCGAGGGGGGTTCCGAAGAAGTGGATAGAGTTGGCCGACCTGACGGGAAAGAAGTGATATCCGAGTTGGTAGTAGTGACAAGGCAGTAGTAGCTCGCTGCCACTTCGCTTAGCGCGAGGTTGACCACGATGACCACGAGCGCTGTTCTCTTCGCCGTTCCCTACGCCGACATCGCGCAGTCTGCCCCGTCGTGTCTCGCGAGCAGCTTCTATGGCATCTACGGCGAGCAGGCCGTCTTCAAGCCCGCCGAGTCCGACTGTGTGACTCAGCTCGTCCAAAGCAGCCCGTCAGTGGTCGTGCCGTTGCCAGCTGGCGACGAGCAGCTCGTCTGGATCCAGGAGTCTGCCGTCGACCCCGCCCTCCGCACGACCGCGTACGACGCTCAAGTCGAGGACTTCTTCCACTGGCTCCGCACCGACGACGCCGTCGTTCCCCCAGCAACCGATTACCAGACCATCCTACTCGCTCCCGGGCCTCCGCCCGCCCTCTCCCTCCTCCACCACGACCCCGTCCTTGGATCCGCCGTCGTCGCCGTCCCAGACGCCGCCACCGCCCACGCACTCTCGACATTCCTCCCGCGCTACTGGAAGGCCTCTCCGATCCCATCCACCCCCGTCGCATTCCTCCCCGTCCCAGAGCGCGCCGTCGATCACATCCGCAAGCTCCTCGCGTCCTTTCGCTTTAATCCCGTCGTCGCCAGCACCGTCAACGGCATCTCTGTGGATGGCATGCGCAGGGACATTCGCTATCTCACCAACGAAGACGGCACGTCCGGGATCGTGTCGCGCCATTCGCTTGCCGATGGCTCGCGTGTCGCCGCAGCATGGCTCAAGACGCAGTTTGAACGCACCGGTGCAACGTGCGAGCTCAAGCCGTTCTTGGAGGGCTTTGCACCCAACGTCGTCTGGTAGGGTGTCCTCCTCGCTTGCGCTTGCTGGACGTTGACGCATGGCTGGATTGTCGGGTGCAAAGTAAATACGCCGGTACGGTGGACTCGCAGTCGACCGTTTTGATCTCTGCTCACTACGACTCACGTGGGTCGTTTGGCTCGTCACGCGTGAGTGTATGCGCTTTACTTTCCACTGTAATCGTTGAGTAACCCGGGGGTGTTGTAGGCACCAGGTGGTAATGACGATGGTTCCGGTATCGTCTCGTTGCTCGCGATCGCACGCCGAATCAAGGATCTCGGCCTCAAGTTCCACACCAACGTCGAGCTCGTCGCATTTGCCGGCGAGGAGCAGGGACTGCGCGGCTCGAACGCATATGCTCGTACGTGCTCCATTTCCGCACGCTCGCTGTCCGCCGACTCTATGGATCCCCACAGAGGAGTTGCGCGCACGGGACGCGAACGTGACACTGATGATACAAGCTGACATGCTCGCATACCACGCGCCAAACGAGCCTCCCCAGCTTGGGTTGCCGATGTAGTTCGTCGTCTTTCGTCCTTCCGTCCGTCCGTCGTACAGCGTGTCTGATGAATCACCGTGCAGCATCGGCACGCCCGAAGTCGCTGAGCTGGTGTCGAGGATAGCGGCGGTATACAGCCCTGAGCTGACCGTCGGATACACGGCTGCTTGCTGCAGCGATCATCAGGTATGTGCCGCGCTATGTCCTTGGGGTATGAGTGGATTGGTGACTGAATGTTCTTTCTCAAGTCTTTCCATCAGCAAGGGTATGCTGCTACCCAGGTATTCGAACGTGCTGGACCGAGTAAGTCGTTCAGTCTGGGTTGCAAGAATCAACGTCGACGTTGACGTCTTTCGTCGTTTGTTTCATCTAGTCGCGGATCCCATGTATCACAGGAGTGGTGCGTACCCATCTAGAGACTGTCTTTGTGAACGTGTCCCAATGCTCTGCCAGGCGACGTGAGCGACAGACCAGGGTATGACCTCATTCAGGTCCGGTTCATCTCAAGGGTCCAGGTAAGGTGTTCACATGTTAACGTGTAGCTTCCTCATCGAGCTGTCGCTTTCAGTTTGCGACGTTGTTACACGCCGCAGGCTTTGAGATTCCCAAGGAGGAGGATTGGTTCACCGTCGGGTCGGTCGGAGTGGACGACTGATCGGTTGCAAAGCGGGATAATCTTATGCGTATTTGTGTCGGCGACGTGGAATGCAGTCTTGTTACAACAGATATGGTGAGACGCTACACTCTATACGTTGCGATACTCGAAAGCAGGACTACCGGGTTCAGAAGTCTCTATGATCGTCGGGGTGAAACCCGGTTCGTCTCTCTGCAGCGCCTCATCGACCAAAAACACCTCCGCATCGACCAGATTCAGCGATCGTTTCAGATACGGCAAGAACTCGGCCAGGACTTGCGACTCGGAGAACGACAGGCTTCGGTTGAAAGCAACTTTGACCTCAAAGTCCTGCATGCGTTTCTGTGCACCCAGTCAGCACCCATCACCTTTCGTAACAATGAGCCACGTCACCTTGAACGCTTGCACGAACGGCATCACGCGTTTATCCTTGATCAATCCTCTCTCCGTCAAGATCGCCCTCACGCGCGCGTCATCCACCTTGTCCCCGGCCTCCGAATACGCCTCCTTGACCGCCTGCACACACGTCTCTTGCCACTCGGGGAACCGCGTCGCCACGTAGACCCGGACGCTCTTGGGCGACTTGGGGTCAAACGACGGGCAGTCCAGTTTGCCCTTTTTGCCCTTTTGGAGCTTCTTGAGCAGCGTCGTCTCGGCGTCGCGGATCATCTTGAGTGTGCTGCGCATGTATGCGCCGGCTTCGATGAGCGTGCGGTCGGCTGGGCGGCCAGGATCGGGCCAGCGCGCGAGCTGGATCGATTGGGGTTCGTGCAGAAATGCGAGCCAGATGTGTTCGGCAAAGTGCGGGGCAAAGGGGGTCATGAGTAGGGCCGAGGTGCGAATCCAGTACCTGACCAGGTCGACATGCATGCCGACGTCGGCGGTGACCTCGCGATACCAATCGCGAATGTTTTGGTACTCGTAAAAGCCATACTTGAGTGCGTCCTTGAAGGAGGTACTAGAGCGAAAGATAAGATCACGGAAACACGATCAAAGAGAAAGGTGGACGTACCAGTCAAAGTGATGCTTGGTGATGTTGATATGGTCGACGACTTCTTCCTCAAACACGCGATCGTGGTAGTTTTTGGGGCCTGTCCTCAACTTGGATTCGTCTTTCAACATGTCCTAGGTACTCCTGTCAGCGAATTACAGGTGTGTGCAAAGAGCCGAACACGTACGTCGCACCATCCGAGCAATGTGTGCAAACGCAGAATATTTGCGTTGGCTGTCTTTTCGTCAAAATTGGCATCCTCGACGCCGTCGCCAGCATCGGCCAAGGTCAAACGCATGGCGTCCGCACCAAACTTCTCGATACCCTCACGCAGCGTCAGGGAATTCCCCTTGCTCTTTGACATCTTCTGTCCGTTAAGCATCAAGTGCCCGTTCGTGCGGATGCCCAGAGGCCACTTGTCCTCCGCGAATATGGCGACGTGATTGTAGAGCGAGAACGTCAGGTGGTTTTGTACCAGGTCCTTCCCGGACGAACGCATGTCAAAAGGGTAAAAGTAGTCGAACTCGTGCTTCATCGCGTCGGCTTTCTCTCTCGGGAAAGGCTCCGGATTGGGCCAGGGACCATTGCAAAAGACGTATTCCCAAGCTTCGTCGGTCATTTGTTCGGCTGTCACGCCCAAGGGGCCAACGGTGTGTCCAGTAATGTCGCCAGCTGTCTCGGTCAAGTGGATGAGATCAGATCAGACTGACAGGGTGATGTGAAGGCTTACCGTGGAGTAAATGGGCGACGGTATAGTAGGCCATGTAAATTGTCGAGTCACTCAAGCTTTCAACCATGAACTGGGGATCCCAGGGCATCTTTGATCCCAAGCCATACGTGCGCGCGCAGGCCCATTGGTTCAGCCAGGCCAAGGTTGACTCGAACAAATTACGGGTCTCCACAGTCCAAGTGTCCATCCTCGCCAAGTGTCTGGAGAGTAAGGCAAATGGTCAGTACAACAAACCCCAGAGAGTCCAAGAAACACACTTCTCGGTCTGAGCTCTCCAAGTTGGTTCACCGTAGTCCAAGTACCACTGGTCCATCAACGCAACGACACACTCGTCTGCACTACGCGACACGACCAAGTTTTCGGGCTCCGCGTAGGCGACAGCCAATCCTCTTTCTATCAGCTGCGCGCGAACCTTTGGTTTGGCTTCCTGAACCGATTCCCCTTTAAAGTCACCGATGATCATGGTACCACCGTAGAAACCCTCTTTGTATGCGATCTCCTTTGCATCCGCGAGCGCCTTGGCGTCTTTGGGTGATTGGACCTTCAGCTCTTTGCAGACTTCGACGGCGGTGAGCTCCCCGTATTTGGCGGTCTTGATGACAGGTACGGGTGTGAAGTTCAGCCATTTGGGATCCACTTTGTAGTATTCGGCCTTTTTACGCAGCTCTTCCGTTGTCGCGTAATCGTCAGGTGAATCGGAGGGTACGGAGGTGACGACGCCAGTCCCCTATCATATATATATACCTTGAGTGTCGCTGTAAAGATGTAATAAATGAGATTGCCGTGCCTTGGTTGCTTTGACGCTTTCCATTGGTAGCACGTATACTTCTGGGATGACACCAAAGGGTGCATTTACTTTTGTCCCAACAATGCTTGCACCATCGATCTCCACCAACTGCACAACCTCTCCGCGTGAAGGAGAGAGGCCTTGGAAGGCCATATTGCGCGCTGCTCGGTATGACACGAGGAAGGCATCGTTGTCGTTGATAGCAAAAATGCCGTACTTCAAAGATGGACCAACGAAACAGTTCGTTTGACCGTACCTGCAACCGAAGTGTTCAGGGGATACAAATCCGGGGATGTGAGCGTAACGATCCGTACATTGTCTCCGGGCGCAGTGTGGCGGGGACCAAGTACACTGTTCTTTCTCCAACTTTACCCTCAATGGCTGCCTTGGCTGCAGGGCTCCATTCGACCACTTTCATTTTGATGGCGACGTACTCCTGTGGGCCAACACCTTCTCCATCAGACCGATCGTGGTCCATGCATGGCTGGCCGTCTTTGGGGCTGTAGATGGTATATCGTTCGCCAAACTTGATTTTACCGATTCTGTGCAGCTTGTTCATCTGCCATCGGACGAAGGAGTCATAGTAGGGGTTAATATCGGTTGTCAAGAAAGAGCGACGCCAGTCTATCCGGTTTCCCATGGCGTTGTTATCATCCTAGGGTGAAATGAGGCGTCAAAGATATAGTTTGCTATGTGAGACATACTTTGCAAATCGGTGGGAAGTAGGACAACCAATAATAAGGGTCGGCGAACTTTTTTACTTCTTCGCGGGGCACGCCGATGGATTCCATGATTTGGAATTGATAGGTCAGACCCGTGGCTTTGGCGGCCACTTTTCCCTTGGTCGCCTTTCCGACCTGCACAGTTGGAGTAGGGCCATTCTCGGTCACTTTGGGAGTCTCGTTTTCCGCGCTGGGATCATATCGCTCAAAGTTTTCACCGAAGAGCTCCATCTCACGGATGATTTTGTCTGATGCTGCCTGATGGAGGTAAGAGCTGAGCGGGCCCATCTGACTGACGTAGTCGCGATGTAGACGCACCTTGATTGGCATCCCAGTTACATGTAGGCCATGAGGGAACAAGACGCGCTTTCCAAGCATGCGTTGGTATCCGGCAGCAAACTCGACTTTTGAGATGGTGAAAGCATGACCGAGATGCAAGGAGCCATTCATGTACGGGTAGGGAAAGTTTCCAAACCACTTTGGGTATTTCTCCTTGATCTGTTCTGGGGAGAGACCACGGAGTTCGTCCTGTGAGGGAGCGGCGGTCTCGAAGAGGCGTTCCTCTCGCCATCGAGTTTGGTATTTCTTTTCCAAGGACCTCAGGTGATCACGCTTTCCTGTCTGGACGCAAATGAGTGTGACAAGAGAAATGAATTGAGAGACATGCCTGGGCGAGTTCTATGGTATTAGCCATGCTGCGGAAGTGAGAATGTACGGATACTTTACAACGCCGGAGAAGGCGAACAGTCGCGGTGTGTCGCAACAGACCTGAAATCTTGCCCTGATGGATTGCAATCAGCCTAGTCAGAATTTTCTATACCGAGTCACATGGACGATCAAGGAAGCGGTTATTTCTTCAGTCGCCGATGCAAACACGCACAAACCAAGTGTCACACACGCGTCCCGTCACGCGTGACATGCATATGTTCATCCCGACATCATGCCTGGACCATGTAACAACAGAAGAAAGAAGAAGCAACAGCCCCGGCGAGACAAGAAGCATCAACACCTCCCACAAACCATCCAATGCCTCCCGGAGCCACCCCGCCAACGTCACGACCTTGACGACACCACCGACGATCCTCATCCTCACGAATCCCCTTATTCATGTCACGACGGCGTTTTCATCGCTAGCCCCAACATATACGATCCTGGAAATGGCCCTCGCGTCCGCGATGCGCGTACCTTTCTCTCGTCTTTCTTCGCTCAACCTCCCGCCTTGGAGGATGAGTTGTGTGCGGAGTTTGCACAAGAAGAGGTCCTACAAATGCTTTGCACTGTCCTATCCGAGGAATCTGCCATAGTAAGTTGATTGGTTGAGTCGGCTCACTGGTACCGATGTTTATTCAGATCCTGTGGTACAACAAGAGTCGGGCCACTGGTCGTGTCTGTCCTTCGTGTCGACGCTTGTACAGTCTGGGCGATGTCCTTCCGGACCTTATCCAGGACACTCCAAAGTTCTTCCCCGAGGAGACTCGATCGCCATATCTTACTCGTGAACAAGAGATATCTGGCTTATGTAGGCGATCGCCCGTCCACGGGACGGTGCATTGACGACTGTACTCCACAGGTTCACCACTCTGCTTTATTATGGCGTCCTTCAATCACCCTGGCGCCATCAAGACTACTTGGGGTCGTGTGGCAGAAGAAATCGACGATTACACCTGGGAACTCCTCAATAGCCCAGGCTCAGGTGCTGGCGACGAGGGTCTCAGTCTGCTCGTCAAAATGGCGCGACTCCCTGACTTGGGCCTAGGGCAATTGTGTCTTCCTGACGTTGATTTCGAATCCGATAGCTAGCATCTCTTTCCATTGGACTACACCATCTGCTTTCGAGGTAAGCTCCGAAAATAGCGTTTCTCTGCACAACTAAGAGACAGACAGCTTGCTTTCGCGCATCTATCTATGTATACTGTAGGTCGGCCCGTAATCACAGGGATGATAGACAATATTTAGGGACAATATTTATGTAGTGGTCTTTTGATGTCAATGGCAAAGTACTTTGGACCCCCCAGAGAGTGGTTACGCCCGGAGGTATGGCTGAAGAGGCCGGCCGAGAGAAGGATGCAATGCGTGGGGTGCAACGCGTCGACGCGCCGGAGATGACCGGATCTGACAGCTTGTTGAACGGTGCTTATGTAAGCGAGTCCGTGCTCAAATTTCTCACGGTTGGAAAATGCGAGGCCCTTATACGAGGCTCCCACCCGCCAAACGCTCCCAGCCAACCTTGCCTTATAGCACTGTGCGGTCCACCCGCCTAAATCAATAACTCCCCTACCACACTTCACTGTAGCGTACAACAAAGGTCGGCCTCCCCTTCTACTTTATTTACTCTTTGATCGTCTTCCTCGATCCCTCACGATGCCGGACAACCCTTTTTGTCCTCGCTCCCAGTCGTCGTCGTCGTGCCCTGTCACGCCCGCGCTGGTCCCGTGTTTGTTTGGTCACCGACGCGTCGACGCGCACCGTGTCCCACAACACCCCACTCCACTTGCACACTTTTTCGCGTGTCCAGGACGTGTTGAATCGTTTGCTAATTCGGTTTGCTCTCGCAGATGCCCAAGGAAGCAAAACCCAAGGTTCGTTCATCACAACTTGCATACCATAACGCATATAGCCGCATATATGCTATGTTTCACTCAACCTATACCTTCCTTCACCCTTTTTCATGCGTTGTTACTCACTCGTCAACAGCGCAAGGCTGCCGAGAAATCCGAAGCCAAAACTGCGAAAGGCTCCAAGTCCAAGGCCAAGGGGGGGCCAAAGCGAGCTCTTTCTGCTTACATGTTCTTTAGCCAGGACTGGAGAGAGAGAATCAAGACTGAGAACCCTGATGCTGGGTTCGGTCAGTGGGTCCCCGCTGCCTATGATATTCATATAAACTCTGTTTGCAGGCGAGGTCGGCAAACTTCTCGGCGCTAAGTGGAAGGAACTTGATGAAGACGAGAAAAAGGTATCCACCTTTGTGCTTCGTCTTGCACATGTGCTAATACTTCCTGCAGCCTTATCTTGATATGGCTGCCAAGGATAAGACACGAGCTGAGGAGGAGAAAGCATCCCTAGCTGGCGTGAGTCTGCTTCTCTTACTCTCTTCAGCCTAGTTAAGCTGTGAACCCAGCAGACAAAGGCAGCCTCCAAAGAGAGTGGTGAAGAGGCTGCCGACGACGACGACGAGTAACCGTCGAAATCCCGTAACATGTCTGCATATCCAAGACTCCGTCTTTCCTTGCCTCCTCGTTGCAACCTAATCACGACTTGCCCTCTCCCTCGACTCCCAGTATATTATCTTCCGTCCCCTGCCAGACATGTGCTTACTGGACCAACCCTCCTTAACGCCGTTTTTTTTCTTCGATTGTAACTTGCTCATTTCGATGCTCCGTGCTCTCGTGTGCTTGCTCACCATTGTCGTCATTCGTACACCTGGTTCCATATGTTGTTCGTATTTGCTGCGCTGAAAATGATTGTATTCTGTACGATCACCTCACGCTCGTGTGTACGTGCTAAGTGACGTAATGTGCGTTAGGTCAGGTGATCTTGTCACGTGCTCTCTTCAGAGACGCGAATCAATTTGTCGGGATGATTCTTTATCTCGCTCATCTACCACACGATGTCTCACGGAAAGGGGAAGGCGAAAGCGCCTGCATATCAACAGAGTTGCACCGTCTTTCGTTGCTTTGTATCACGTATTAACGATGTTGTACAGGGATTCTGGACTCGATCCCTGCACCCCTAGGTACAAAAGTTTTATATCCGGGGATTTACGAGGCGTTGACCTAAGATGACGTAGAACCAGATTCCGACCCAGAATTTAATTCAGGAGCCTTTGTTTACGAGACGAAGAAAAAACCAAAAAAACGTGGCCGTGAATCGTCGGACCCGTCGCCGCCCCGTACGTCACGGGCGAGACGGAGCGAAGTCCTCGGTGGGACCCGTCCTAATCTTGGTGAGTGAACATTTACGTGTGGATGGTATATATAAACGTTTTGTATGCTTCAGGGAGCGTGTCCCGTCGCTCTGAAGCTCCAAAAACGAATCCTCTGTTGCAATATTTCGGTATGAAAATGTGGTATTACGGATCTCGCGAACATGCATGACCTTGACTTATTTAGGCGATGACCTGGACCTACATTCTGCCTCTGAGGGTGAAGAAGACGCGGAAGTAGATGACGAGGTATCGGACGCCGGCTCAAACAAGGGCAGCGACACGGGGGAACCTGTTGTTTCTAGAACATTGACGATGTTTTCAAAATCTAAGGAGGCAACGCCCAATACAAGCGGCGTTACCCCATTTGTGGCTGATTCTGAGACGGAATCAGAGTCCGAACCAGAACCAGTTGTACAAACACTAAAACGCAAGTCACCCTCCTTTCCTCGAGTCATGCCCCAGTCAAAGCGCAAGCAGACACCTTCCGTCGGGGGTATGTCAAATTTAAAACGCTTCTTCAATTCTCGAGCTAATCCATCGTAGACGATTCTGAGACCGAATCGGAATCAGAAGAGGATAAGCTCGTGAAAACCGCACGTTCCACTGGTATGCGGTCCTTTTCACCATTGATCCAGGACCAATGAATTTTGATTTCCTCCAGCACAAGTGACTGACCTCATTCCGTCAGATTCTGAAACGGAATCTGAAGACGAAGAGGAGACGATTGCAAATCCCGTCTGCACCCCCCTTGTACTACGTTGTTTTCGTTGTATTAAATCCGTCTTCTGCAGGCATTCAATCCTAGACCAGGGTTCCTGCTTCGCGATGGACAGAAATTCCTCAGTCCTTTTGTCCTAAGCCGCGAGAAGGGCATTATGGTACCGGCTGCGATCAACACGTATTTAAGAGAATACCAGCGTGAAGGTGTACAATTTTTCTGGGACTTGTATAATGAAGAACGAGGCGGACTTCTCGGCGATGATATGGGTCTTGTACGTCCAATTTTTCGCTTCAGCTCGTGGCTCTGAGATTCCCTTCTCTCTGCTTTGATTGTAGGGTAAGTGCTGACTGTATCGTACATCGGAGCATCGCGCGTCTTAGTTACGGTATGGCATGACAGGTAAAACCATCCAGGTTATATCATTCCTCTCTGCTATCATGAAGAAGCACGGAGACCAGAGAGATGTAGATCGGAGACGAAATCATGTCTCGAAGCTGCAAGACGGTGTAGAGTGGAAAAAATATCGAACTCTTCCTCCCGCGAATGCCATATGGCCGACTTGCCTGATCATTGCACCGTCCACGGTGGTCGCCAACTGGGAGCGTGAGTTTGAGACAGTGAGTGCCCTCAAGTTCACGTGAGAGCAACTCCAGCCAACTGGAAAGCTACCAGTGGGGCTATTTTGATGTTGGTTCTTATATTGGCTCGCCGACACGCAGAGAGGAGGTCCTTACAGATTTTAAGATGGGACGTCTAGATGTGGGTAGGTATAAACTTTTAGCTTGACTGTCGAGCAAGGCTCACTCGGATCCTCGCAGTACTCACTTCGTTTGACCTCGCGCGCAAGGATATCTCGTTACTGGACGAGCTACCCTGGTCGGTTATCATGGTCGACGAAGCGCACCGTGTCAAAAACCCTCGGTCCAAGATTACCAGGGCGTACCACCAGTTTGCATGCATGCGCCGTTTCGGCTTGACAGGAACGGCGATACAGAACTCCTACAATGAGCTGTGGACAATTCTTGACTGGACGAGCCCTGGGAAGCTGGGGTCGATGAAACAATGGAAAGGGTTCGTTGTTAAACCGTTGACTGTGGGTCAATCGGCGAATGCGACGGAAGAGGAGAGGACCAAAGCGTTGGTGCGTTACAGACTCTTGCACTGTTTGAAGAGCATGGTTGACTCCCTGTAGGCTGTTGCAAGGATTGTCAGGGACCAGTTACTGCCAAAGTTCTTCAAACGAAGGTAAGCTATCTGCCGCTGTATCACCCTTGTTCCTTCAATGAGTTTTCCAGGACCAAGGACATCATTAAGGATCAGGTAAACAACTACGCTTTGATCCCGAACCCCGTGACATATAAAAATTACACAGCTACCAGCGAAGATTGACGAAGTCGTCTTCTGTCCTCTAACATCGCAACAAATCAAAGTATACAAGCGGATTCTTGCAATGGACCCAGTCCAGAACATCGTCCGAAAGGACGAATTCTGCGATTGTGGGTCAAGGAAAAGGTACGTTACGCAGCAGGCTAGTTAACGGTCACTGACATTTCTCCAAGGCGTAAAGATTGTTGTCATCCTTTCGGGAAGGGTGACGTTCTGAAATTCACGTCGATTTTGATCAAGATCTCAAATCATTTGGCTCTGATCCTCCCAGGTGACGCGTTTTATAGATAAAGTAACCAGACAACTGACAAGTACTATAGCCCCCACCGATAGTCAAGAGCAGGTGAGAGATCCAGGGATCTGCTTATGTTTCGCATTCTCATTGCACAACAGACCGTCCGGCATCGCGAGCTCGCCGAGTTCGCATTTGCAGGGGAGGCGGTCCCGAAATTCGGAACAGCGATTATGCAGCCATCTTTCTGTGGCAAATGGACTGTGAGTGGTGAAGGTCGATAGGTGTGCCCTTTTAATAAGCCGATCCATAGGTTCTTGATACACTGCTCAAGGATTGGAGAAAGGACCGATCAAACAAGGTTCTCATTTTCACAAAATCAGTCAAATTACTTGAGATGTTAGACTTCCATCTCAAGCACTGCAGTGCGATCGATTTCCCTTATGGAAAGTTGTGGCGCCGTTTGTTCACGCCAGTACAGGTTACGGATTTCTGAAACTAGACGGATCCACAAGTCGAGTCGAGAGTAAGGGATATGTTGTGTTCGGCACTGGAGGAACTCACTCCCTCGGAACGTGCAGGGATGCCGATGATTGACAGATTCCATCAAGATCCAGATATCTTCGTATTCTTGATCTCTACCCTGGCTGGGGGAACTGGGCTGAACCTGACTGGCGCCAACAAGGTGGTCATCTTTGGTAAGTGCCAACGAACTGGTTTACTTTTTGACGAGAACAACGCCGTGCAGACCCCAACTGGAGTAAGTACACTTGACTTCACCTGGTGCTGCCTCTCGTTGATCACCGGACTCACGCTTAGATCCTGCCCATGACCTACAAGCTATGGATAGGGCCTACCGTTTCGGTCAGACCCGTGACGTTCACGTTTATCGACTCTTGGGAGCAGGCTCGATTGAAGAATTAATCTATGCTCGGCAGCTTTACAAGCAACAGCAAATGGCTATTGGTTACCAAGCTAGTGTACAAACGAGGTGAGGATTTGTGTCCGAACAGTTGACAGTTGAATATGACTGGAATGGTGTGTCAGATTTTTCTCGGGGGTACAAGGAGATACCAATAGACAAGGCGAGCTTTTCGGTGCCAAAAATATATTCAAACTTCATGAGGATACCCTTGCTACCAAACTCGCGGTAAGCTGAAGGGATTGGATCCTCAATTATGGTGGCTGAACTTTGACCTTTGACATCAGATCGAAAAAGCGTCCATCATTGAACTTGACTGGGCTCTGGCGCATCTTGGGGCAAGGTCTCGACGACGATCAAGGGTCAAGGATGACTGGGTGCAGGAAGCAGACCAAAAGGGGGGGAAGGAGGAGGTACATATAATATCCTCATCACTTGACCCCCGGACATTGACATCTCTTACAGGCGGATCTGCGGGGATTGACTGCTCTGCTCTTTGATGATGGTGAGTGAATAGTCTATCAAATTATTCAACGACAAGACGTTTTCGTCAGACGCCCCCGAGGTTCCAGAGGAGAACGATATACAACAGGCGCTGGGCGCAATTGGCGTGAAGTATAGTCATCGCAACGATGACGTGTTACTTCCCAGTCGGATCGAGGAGGAACGATCCCGGAATGCGCTCAAGGTACAGATCACTTGGAAATGCTCATTCAGAATGCTCAACTTGCACCAGGAGCATAAACGACGCAAGGCTGCCGCAAGAAAATCCAAGGAAGCTGAAGCAGGGGCCAGTACTAAACGGTCGAAGACGCCGGAAATGGAGTGGCCTCCGAAGCGCAAACACCACAAGGCGCCACTTACGCCGACGGAACAGTGAGTTGGTGGCCCACTGGGCTCTTGATGCGTCATTCACTGACGTGTGCGTGTCTCCAGGCTCGCGTCTCGCCAAAGGGCCTTGATCGAACTGGGATACATCAAGGACCCGTCGCATGTGCCTGTATTTGCCCAGTCTTTGTGAGTATTGATGCCACGTTGATACATTGACAAGTTATTGATCATCCTCAGCGCGAGGAAATCCATTGAGGAGCGAGAAGAAATTCTTAGGAAACTCGATGAACACGCGCGACGTTATTCTTAGGGTTAGGTGTGGATGCTGTTGGGGGAGAGCAACTGCCCAGCTTGCAAGGCATGTAGCGTATGTGCTCGAGTCATTCAAGCGATTGCGGTCTGTGTCTTGTGTTTCTTGCGCCGCAATTTTCATCACGGTCTTCAGGGGACCAAGTATGTTCCTGGTGAAAACCAAAAGGGGAAAATAAAACAATTGGATACCAGCTGGCGAGCAGCTCTACGGCACAAATGCGCTACTGAACTTTGGTTGCTTTGTTCCTTCGAATCAGGCAGCCGCCGGGCGAATCGGGACCACGGAGCACGTGGTGCCCTGGAAACTTGTCTGGTTTCGTAGTTGATCTCTCGAGTGCAAGCAAGGTTTCTGCCGACGAGGTTCGGCCAAACAAGCATCTGGTACTTACCCGCAGGGGGGAAGTACGATGAAATTGTGTCTCGACACTGCGCTCGAGCGCATTTCTCGTATTCGGTCACAACACACTTCAGCACCGCCATCTTTTTCTCACCGTTACCTCGTTTTGTTTTTCTTGTTTTCTTCGCCCACACGATAGCTAAAGTAGCTTCTACGCTCGGTTTACTGCCCAAGCACCTGAACGAGTTTAGGACTCTCCTCCAGCTTTACTTCTCACATCATCAGAAATGAGATATCATCGCGCAACAAGATCTAGCACCCAACCCCGGCCCGGGATAGGACAGACAACATGCGGCGGTTCTGGGAAATTTTGGACTGGACAAATAGTTTCACCAGGTTCATCAGGCTGTTTGACAGCGACCTTCCATGAACAGTACCAGGCACAATATTGGCCCCGTTTGATAACGAAAGGAAAACAGGGAAGTATTGAGATATCATTTTGGATGTGTGTACAACCAAAATGAAGGTCGGGATGATTGATCATGCGCTCAGGGCTGCGACCGGTTCGAGACATTACGACTGCCAGTACATAATTACATTTCTGGTCCACCGCAATCCTTCAGTTCGTACATTCCAGGTATGGATATCTCACATAGAAAATGCTGTAAATATATTTACAGTTCACCATCGTTTTTTTCAGGCGTTCCTCTGTAAAATATCATAGTGACCAGGTCTAGCCATCGATTGATCAACGACGCTGATTAGAATCAACACAGCAATCGCTCACCGGTATAGTAAAACTAACGGCTCAGCACGGCCTGACGCGTTCTCCGAAAAGTCGACAAAGTTGACTTGGCCGTTTGCAGCGCGCCCATCCAGATACGCGACCTTGACATGAACGTCCAATGCTTGAGCGAGGGCAGCCACCTGAACATGGTCTTTTTTTTGGAGATGCTGTAGTCTGACGCTGAAAGGCATGTGTGTACACTCACCTGCCTCTTTTCCAAGGGGCTCCACGAATCGCTTGCAGAAATCGTCGACGAAGGTTTGCATTTGTGACTCGGGGTCGAAAAGAAAGTCTGCAAATTGTTCGTCGACGCGCATTTGGGCAGAAGTCAGCAGACGCATGTACATCACGATGTAGTTGGACGCTAGGAGAACGGGTGAGACGGGTAGATGCCACGCCTGGATTGTCAACGTACTCTGTGGGTCCGTAAAACATTGCCAAAATTCTTCCTTTGCGTTCGTACGACTTGCACCGTGAGGTTGAACCAAGCTCTGGAGGATCTCATAAGGTGATCCATAGACACAATCATCGAAACCAGCTATCGCGAGCATATCCTTGGTCGCCGCTAACCGATCTAGTTTGTTACGCCCCGGGGACCTCATAAGGCGATCCAGGTAGGCAAAGGCCAACGCTAAAAAGCTGAAATGCATCAAAAGTGAGATCACAACAGATAGAGTAGAGTCACCTCGATAGAAACAATCACCATCGCCTAAAGAAGTGTATGGTGAGATTCTGATCGTGTCACAGGTGATGCGACACCAACCTTTGGCACGAATTATAACCCTGTATCCTCGACTAATCAAAGTATCTATCTGAGCCAGAAAATCGGGGGAAGTGGAATATTCTTCTCGCAGAACAGAGGTAGCTTCAGGCGGAGAAACCAAAGGACGCCCCGACCCCATGCTCTCCTCAAGGAGCCTCTGTAGAGAGCAGTCACGGGTGAAGCCAATGTGACCGAACGAGTATACCTACTTGATTCATTTCATAGAGCTGTGCCTGTGTCAGATCGGCGATGTCTGAAGGCGAAGGTGTAAGCTATTGAACTAGTCGCTCTACAAAGGCCTGTATACCCATGTCCTCCGGCAAGATAGGATGTCCACTAAGAAACGGCTCCGGTTCTACAGCCTGACTGACTGTATCTTCGGGTAAATTGGTGCTTTTCAACCTCGCTGCAACAACCGCGACGGTGAACTTCAAAATATACAATTGAAGTTGTGAACTTACGTGGACTGGGTGGTTTTGCGCCCTCAGAGCGATCGGAGGTGTGCATTTGCGGCAGCGAATTCCAATAGATCTGTGCTCGCTTGACGAGATGAAGATTGGTTCAACTGGATTGTTCAAGTAAAGCTATGCACATAACGCTTATTTGTAAGAGATAAGTATAAATTTGTTTTGTGTTGCTAACACACATCAACAAACATTCAGATTGGGATTCACACATGGTGCTAGACAAGTATGTACATCGCGTTACCACAGTAGAGTCAGTCTGTGCTGCGGAGGCCCATCGACGTTTCAGTTCGACTCAAATGGTAACCTTTACGGCAGTCCCTGGTGGGAGGTCTCAAGCCCTCGTGCTGACAAGCACCAACTGAATTCGAGGACGGGTCGTCTGAGACCTGACGACAGGGCCACCTTTTAATTCAATAGGCTGCTAGTAGTGCTGAGCGCTGAACTTTGTCCCCAGCCGACGCGGGAGTGACAACACAGGACTGACTACTAGTACTTTAGCGTGGTCATGTTGAGCCTCGCAGTCACCCCAAACTGTCATTCCGATGTCTTCAAGTAACGTCGTCGACTATGCAATAGCTCCCGCGGATGCAGCTTCCGCTCGCGCCGTTCTCTACCACAGCAGTATGTTTTCATGCCAGTGTTTCGCGTGGTGCTGATCCTACTGCAGTCGCATCGCTATCCCTCCTAGTGTGGAACTCTTTCGTGACACTTGATGATGAAGTCCAGTATATTTGGACGTGCGTAAATAACAGGTCTGGT
>JBBPNN010000111.1:0-50236 GCA_038090935.1 Hortiboletus campestris
GACCCCCGCGAGAAGATAAAGGGGTGTGGATCCTGGGCACCGAGGAAACCGACAAGCTTTACCATGTACTCTTCTTGGACGAACGGCGCTTTCAGTACGTTTGTCACGACAATGGAACACTCTTGAGCCCGGATGTCGTTCCCTTCAAGGACCGCTTACCAAGGTAGATAATCTGGAGAATGGAGCAGGGATCATTTCGCTGCCGAATGCTGTGAGCAATTGTTCCTGCTTGCCGCCGGCAGACAGTAAACCAAGGATCAGAGTAAGCATATGCGGAGCGTACAATCTGGAACGGCCGTACAGAGGACAGCGCGTGTGAGGTGCATTGTGCAGCATATTTTTTATTCATCATCCGATGAGGAGTGACAATGACACGAGGATGCGAAGACCGGAGCGATAATAGGATGTAAGATAGGATGGCTATCAGGTCTCCCGATGGTGCGGCGTTGAACAAGAGATCGCACCACCCTTGTCCGACTGAACCTGCCAAGGTTTGCTTTCTCTCTATCCATAGCTTTTCGTTGATATGGTTGAGTCACACATCAACCATGTCTGGAGAAGCGGAGCGACCTTGGGCCCCTCTGCCCACCACTGCATCGAGGGATCAGGTCTCAGTTGGAATGTAGATCGACGTTTCCATCTCGCTAGATGAAAGACTGCTTATATTGAATTACCTGGTCCAATTCGCATGGTAGTGGATGTTCCCAGAATAAGGAAAAACAAGTCCACTGCATCGCCATGAGCGCCATTACTTCTAGATACATAAGCTGTGATGTGTTCAGCGTTTCCCCTCCGTCAATCCTCTCACGACGTACCTCTGCAATCACGCCGACTCGAAGCATAGCGCTATCATGTCAAACGTCACACCACCTCAGCCATATCTGGTTCTCTCAGGGAGAGATGAACGTACCAACTGTCTCGAGTATCTCCCTGACGGTCGACGCGTTGTTACTGGTTCTTGGCTCGGAACTGTGAGAATCTGGAATTTGGAAAGCAGGGAGCAAGAAGGAGCACCGATGGAGCACGGGGGCCACATGTCCGATCTTTCTGTGACCCGGGATGGAACAAAGATCGTCAGCAGTGGGTGGGGGCGGAACAAAGTGTGGAACATCGAATCGCAGGAACTCGTCAAAGAATGGTCTCACCCGACGGGTTCCACCAATATTGCCATCTCGCCGGATGGCCGACTCGTTGCGATTTGTGGTTGGGGTGTGGCTATTTATAGCATGGAAGGGAGACACATCGATTGCGTCAGGATCGGCGATACCACTTTGTCCCCGTGTTTCTCTCCCGACGGAAAGAAACTCGCATATGCCACTAAGTCCAGGATCTACGTGTATGACGTTGACAGTGGCAGGCTCATCCTCGGTCCAATAGGTGTGGGTTGGGTCCGTGGTCTGGTATGGTCACGCGACGGCAGCAGGCTCTTCTCTGGCTCGGATGATGGAGCAATTTGTTGTTGGAACTCCGATACAGGAGTACAAATAGGACATCCGTGGACGGGTCACACCCGCGGCATACGTTCCCTCTCCCTTTCCCCAGATGGATTGATCCTTGCGAGCGCGTCCGAGGATAAAACTGTTCGGTTCTGGAATGCGACCACTGGCAATTCTATCGGACAACACGATGATGGAGCCAACGTTGTTCGTTTTTCTCCCTGTGGTGAATTCGTGGCATCAGCAGGATGGGATAAAAAGATATATTTGTGGCGGATGACTTGGTTGGACTCTATCGAAATTCGGGTAAGCACGTTCATCAAGTGTACCTCATTATTCATGCCCATCGCTCTCTCCATCTAACAGACAAGCCTTGCTGATCTCAACCCGTCACAGTCACGCGACACCGTGCACGGCGCCCAAGTGTCCCCCCTCAATTCACCTCAACCATACTCTACGCACATCCTCAACACAGAGCAGGCGTTGGATTTCGATCTTGGTGTGAGGATTTAGTTCGTAGTGTTCCATTCACTCGCTCACGCTTCCTCAAAGGTATTTCAGACACCTGATCCTATCACATCTTCCGTGGTGCCCAGTTCACACCCTAGCCCTCCTATACTGAGCCCAAATCCCGATGAGAGCGATTCTTTGCAAACGCCGTCCGTGTCCAATGAAGCAGACTTGCAGTGCATACTCAAGGATATGTCGCTGGGGCTCGATGAGCGCCAGCGCTTGTTCGAATCACGGATACGCAATCTGGTACTAACTTTCATTTACCGTCCGCATATAATCATCGAGTCGTTTCTTGCAGGTCGATCTCGCGACGTCAAACGGGCTTCATGTTCCACACGATCTCATTCGTTCAAGTTTACCTCTCATCTCCCAGACAGAATTGGCAAACATAGCGGAGTCGTGTCACAACTTGATGTCAGTGAGTTTTCCTACGATTATTGGACCATAATCCAGACTCCGCGGGCGAAATTGCTGACACGATCACTTGTCGCGGTTGAGATAGAGACCTTCAGCAATTGACCATCATCTCTACTACAGGCACGCCACTCGGACTGAGCCTTCGACCTCAGTCTTTCGTTCCACATCCAACGCGGACCCTAAAAAGACGCGCAAGATTGATAAAATTAAGCAAAATCTTATCGACATGCTTCGTGAGACACTTGATACTTCATCCCACCTTCAATTCGTTGACCATCGTGAATGCAGGCGAGATCGGTTTCAGCGTTCCCAAAGATCGGCTGCCATGGTCTACTCTCAAAGGAGAACTGGAAAAGCGAGGGTACACCATCCTCCATTGGCCACAGGGCGTCTTCCGCGAGAAAGACAAGGGGGTATATAGCCTGGGTGCCGAGGAAGCAGACAAGCTTTACCGTGCGCTCTTTCTGGATGAGCGGCGCGTCCAGTTCGTTCGTCGCGACGATGGTACGTTGTTGAGCACTCATCCTTTTTCTCTAACGGTCGCACGCAGAGATTGGCGAAGGGACAGTGTCACTTCCCGACACAGCACGCTCGGACGCCGCCTTGGAGAGTCATTATTCCTGCATGCCGGAGACAGGCAAGCAGCCCAGGTTCAGAATGATGACACAAGAATCGTTCAACGTGGAGCGGCCACCCAAGAGACCGCGACGCGTGTGAAGTATGTAAATCCTTCGTCATGTTTGATGAGGAATGATGATGGGGCGGGGTTCCCATGTCTAGTTCGACACGGACCCACGCGCACTCCTGTTAATTCAATACATACTATGTACATAGTGGCTCCCGTTACCAGACGGTATTGGTCGATATCTAACAAGTGACTTATCCTGACTAGTCGTCAATACGGCATACCCTCGTCGTTCTGACAAGATTGATAAAGTTAAGGAAAAACTTGTCACCATGCTTCGTGAGACTTGATAGTTGAACACGTCCAATTGGTTGGCCATCGTGAGCGCAGGCGAGATCGGATTTAGAATTCCCAAAGATCGGTTGCCGTGGTTTACCCTCGGGGGAAAACCGGAAAAGTAAGGGTACACACGCTCTTTCTGCTTTCTGGATGAGCGGCGCGTCCAGTTCGTTCATCGCGACGATGGTACGCTCTTGAGACGGCGTGTCGTTCCTTTCCAACGACAGCTGGTCAAGGTAGGAATCTGTAGAGAATGGCGAACGGACCTCTTCGCTGCCCAACGCCATGGTGCCCACAAGAGCAACTGTTTCGCCTTGCTGCTGGTATGCAGGAAACCAAGGTTCAGAGTGAGCACACAAGAAGCGTAAGCGTACAACCTGGAACGGCCACACAAAAGACGACATGTACGAGGTGCATCGCGCAGCATACTCTTTATTAACCATCCGATGAGTGAGAATGGCCCGAGGATGCGGAAACTCGGACCGATATATTTGAATCTGAGTGTGGAATTGGATGGCTATCATGTCTCCCGACGATGCGGCGTCGAACATGAGATCGCACCACCCATGTCTGACTGAACTTACTGTGCATGGCTTTTCGTTGGTATGGTTTGGCGTCAACTATGTGTGGGGAAGCAGGGCGACCTCAGACTCCTCTTCCCACCAGTGCATTGAGGGATCTGCAATGTGGATCAACGTCGCCATCCCGCTAGACGAAACGCTGGTTAAATTAAATTACCTAGTCCAATTCGCATGGTAGTGGGTGTTCTCAGAATTAGGCGCTAAAAACAGTTTGCTGCATCGCCATGAGTGCCTTTACTCCTAGGTACATAAGCTATGGTAGTTCACGACGTGCTCAGCAATTTCCCTCCATTGATCCTGTCACGACGTACCTCTGCAATCGACTCGAAGCATAGCACCATCATGTCAAGTATCACACCACAACTCAACTCAATCACAACCATCCTCACCCGCATTTGGTAATTTCTACACATGATCGCATTGTCTGGCGGCTCGAGTATTTCCGTGACGGAGGACTTGTTACTGGCTCTTGGGACGGAACTGTGAAGGTCTGGAATTTGGAAAGCGGGGAGCAAGAAGGGGCATCGATGGAGCAGGTGAACAAAATACCGGATATTGCTGTGAACCGGGGTGGCACGATGATCATCAACAGTGACAAGGATGGCAGCATTAAAGTGTGGGACGTCGAATCGCACGAACTCGTCAAGGAATGGACTCACCCAGAGAGCTACCCCATTATTGCTGCCTCGCCAGATGACCGATACATTGCGGTTGTTGGAGAGCACGTGTCCGTTTACACCATGGAAGGGACTCGGGTCAACCATTTCTTCGAGGTCGGTCCGAAAAGAGCGTTGTCGATTTGTTTCTCTCCCGACGGAAATAAACTCGCGTGTGCCACTGAAGACGACATCCGCGTGTATGACGTTGACAGTGGCACACTCATTCTTGGTCCATTGGACGGAGAATGGATCTTGGATGTGCTGTGGTCACGCGACGGCAGTAGGCTCTTTGCCTCGGAGGGCAGAACGATTCGCCGTTGGAACTCCGATACAGGACAACGAATCGGACATCCGTGGCCCACAGGTCACAGTGGATATTCTCCATCTCCCTCGCCCCAGATGGATCGATCCTTGCGAGCGGGTCCTGGGACAAAACGGTTCATTTCTGGAATATGAATACTGGTGATCCAATGGGACAACGCCTACGGCATGATAGAGAAGTCTGCGGTGTTTATTTCTCCCCCTCCGGTGAATCCGTGGTATCAGCAACAACGGACGGAAAGATATACCTGGGTTGAATTCCGTCGAGATTCAGGTAAGCATGCTCATCTGGTGTACCTCGGTATTGATGCTCATCGCTCCCTCCATCGAACAGATAAGCCTTACTGACCTCAACCCGTCGCGCAACACCGTGCACTGCTGTGTCCCTTTTCCATCCACTGTCACCATGCTCCACGCACACACTCCGGGCCGAGAAGGTGTTAGATTTCGATCTTTGTGTGGGTATTTGCAGCTCATAGTGCTCCATTCGCTTACTCACACTTCTTCAAAGTTATCCATGACAGCTCGTCCTATTCTATCTTCCGTGGTGCCGAATGCACACCCTAACCCTCCTGTATCGAACTCAAATCCCGACGAGAACGCCTCTTTGGAAGCGTCATCCATGTCAGATCAAGTGGCTTTGCAGTACATACTCCCGGACATGTCTCTGGGGCTCAAAGAGCGCCAGCGCTTGTTCGAATCATAGCTAGGAAATCTGGTACTGAATTTCACCTACCGTCCACGTATAATCATCATTTCATTTCTTGCAGGTCGATCTTGCAACTTCACGCGGGCTTCGTGCCCCTCATGACCTCATTCTTTGAAGTTTACCTCTCATCTCCCGAACCGAATTGGCAAACGTGGTGGAGTCGTGTCAGAACTTGATGTCAGTACGTCCTCCTATGGTAGTTGGATCATAATCCCGACTTCGTGGGTGAAGTTGCTGACCTGATCATTTGTCGCGGTTGAGATGGGGAGCTTCAGCAACTGACCGTCATCTCTACTATAGGCACGCCACTCCGACTGAGCCTGAGCCTGAGCCTTCGACCTCAGTCTTTCGTTCTACATCCAACGCGGACTCTAAAGAGATGCGCAAGATTGATAAAATCAAGCAAAAACTCATCGCTATGCTTCGTGAGTCACTTGATACTTGATCACACGTTTTAATTGGTCGACCATCGTGAACGCAGGCGAGATCGGATTCAGTGTTCCCAAAGATTGGCTACCATGGTCCACCCTGGAAGGGGAACTGGAAAAGCGAGGGTACACCATCTTCCATTGGCCACAAGGCGTTATTCGCGAGAAAGACAAGGGTGGATATAGTCTGGGTGCCGAGGATTCGGCGAGGAAGCAGACAAGCTTTACCGTGCGCTCTTTCTGGATGAGTGGAATGTCCAGTTCGTTCGTCGTGACGATGGTAAGGTTGTTGAGCATGCCTGTCGTTTTTCTCTAACGATCGTGTAGAGAATGGCGAAAGGATGGCCCCACTGCCCGACTCGGCACACTTGGACGACGCCATCGGGAGTCATCGCTCCTGCATGTCGTTGACGGTCAAGCAGCCGAGGTTCAGAATGACCACACAGGAAGTGTACAGCGTGGAGCGGCCACACAAGAGACTGCGACGCGTCTGGGGTAAATCTCGCTCCATATTTGATGAGGAATGACGATGGCACGGAGTCCCCAGGTCTAGTTCGACCCGACGCACGCGCACTTCTGTTTAAGAAATTCACTACATACTATGTACATAGTCGCTCCCGTTATCAGACTGTATACCCTCCATATCCAAGTTCTCCGCTTCCATCCACCTCCCTACACGCACATTTCCCGCGTTCATCAAGTGTCGGATCTCGATCTTCAAGGTGTGAGGAATTGCAAGTCACAGTCACCAGTTTCCACGCACCTACAGCCATCATGTCCTCTGGGAGGCCAATTTATACATCATGGTCACTACTCCATGCGAGATTGCAATGGACCCGGAACCCCTCGCTTGGGGTTGAATAGCGCCCAAGAATCCGGGGTGCTAATTTTTATCTTACGTATCACACAAACCATTTCTTGCAGGGCAATATTGTAGCTTCAAACGGGCTTCGTGTTCCTCGCGGTCTCATTATTTCAAATTTACCTCTCATCTCCCGGACTGAATTGGCAGACACAGTAGATTCGTCCAGAACTTGATGTCAGTAGTACCTCCTACATATGAGCGTTGGATCATCATCCTTGTTTCGCGGTAAAAGCACCAACATTATTATTCGTCGCGGCTGAGATAGAAAGCACATACAAGTGCACCGAGATACTAGATAGCGGCTTGCAAGTCGATCGAGATCATGATCCCACCAGACAAAAGCTGTTGTACCGCGTGGCATGAGCGCAGATGCTGTCAGCATTGGGCACTCAAGCAAGGCCACTGCATTGCCTCGTGTTCACCTCGAGACGCCTGACATATACGCTGGGAAGTTCAACGTGTTCAGCGTTTGCTCTCCCTTGATCTCTTTGCCACGCACCTTTCGCGGACTCCATACGCAGCTTGCAGCCAGCGGCCAAATCATGTCCAGCGTCACACCACCACCACAGTCCGACAACGATGGTCCTCAGCCATATCTGGTTCTCTCAGGGCAAGATGACGAGATCTGCTGGCTCGAATATCTCCCTGAGGGTCGACGCGTTGTTAGTGGCTCCCGCGACGGAACTGTGAGGGTCTGGAATTTGGAAAGCGGGGAGCAAGAAGGAGCAACGATGAAGCACGAGAGCAGCTTGACCGATCTTTCTGTGACCCGGGACGGTACAAAAATCATCAGCAGTGGCGAGGGGGGAGGGATCAAAGTGTGGAACGTCGGATCGCAAGAACTCGTGAAAGAACCATGGCCTCACCGGAGGAGCTACAACAAAACTGCCATCTCGCCAGACGGTCGACTCGTTGCGGTTGGTGGTTGGAGTGTGGCTATTTACGCCATGGAAGGGAGCTTGGTCAATCATGCCATCAAGGCCAACGGCGCTGTGTTGTGCATGTGTTTCTCGCCCGACGGAAAGAAACTCGCTTGTGGCACCGAACACGACATCAGCGTGTATGACGTCGACAGTGGCTCGCTCATCCTTGGTCCATTAGACGGAGATTGGGTCTTTGCTGTGGTGTGGTCACCCGACGGCAGCAGGCTATTCTCTGGCTCGGAGGACAGAGCGATTCGCTGTTGGAACTCCGATACAGGACAACAAATCGGAGGTCCATGGAAAGGTCACACCAACTACATACGCTCCCTTTCCCTCTCCCCAGATGGATCGATCCTTGCGAGCGCGTCCGAGGATAAAACTGTTCGTTTCTGGAATACGACTACTGGCGATCCCATCGGACAGCATCTACAACATGATAAAAAAGTCTACGCCGTTCGTTTCTCTCCCTCTGGTGGATTCGTGGCATCAGCAGGATGGGATAGAAAGATATATTTATGGCGGATGACTTGGTTGGACTCTATCGGAAGTCGGGTAAGCACGCTCATCAGGTGTACCTCATTATTCATGCCCATCGGTCTCTCCATCCAACAGACAAGCCTTGCTGATCTCAACCTGTCGCGCAATTCCGTGCACTGCGCCCAGGTGTCCCCCTTCCATCCACCCCCATCATGCTCCACGCACACCCTCAACGCTGAGCAAGCGTTGGATTTCGATCTTGGTGTGAGCATTTGCAGCTCATAGTATTCCACTCACTTACTCAACTTTTTCAAAGCCGTTTACGACAGCTCATCCTATCACATCCTCCGGGGTGCCCAGTTCACACCCTATCCCTCCTACACTGAGCCCAAATCCCGATGAGAGCGACTCTTTGGAAACGTCATCCATGTCTAATGAAGTGGACCTGCAGTGCATACTCCTAGACATCTCGCTGGGGCTCGATGAGCGCCAGCGCTTGTTCGAATCATGGCTACGCAATCTGGTACTAACTTTCATCTACCGTCCACGTATAATCATCAAGTCATTTCTTGCAGGTCGATCTCGTGACTTCAAGCGGGCTTCGTGTTCCGCACGATCTCATTCTTTCAATCATCTCCCAGACCGAACTGGCGAACGTGGTGGAGTCGTGTCAGAACCTGATGTCAGTACGTCTTCCTATGATTGTTGGATCACAACCCCGACTTCGTGGGTGAAATTGCCGACATCATGATCACTTGTTGCGGGTGAGATAGAGAGCTTCAGCAACTGAACACCACTTCTACTACAGGCACGCCACTCAGACTGAGCCTTCGACCTCAGTCTTTCGTTCCACATCCAATTTGGACGCTAAAAAGTCACGCAAGATTGATAAAATCAAGCAAAAACTCGTTGCCATGCTTCGTGAGACAATCGATACTTCATCACATGTCCAATTGGTTGACCATCGTGAACGCAGGCGAGGTCGGTTTCAGTGTTCCCAAAGATCGGCTGCCATGGTCCACCCTGGAAGGAGAACTGGAAAAGCGAGGGTACACCATCCTCCATTGGCCACAAGGTGTCATTCGCGAGAGAGACAAGGGGGTATATAGCCTGGGTGCCGAGGAAGCCGACAAGCTTTACCGTGCGTTCTTTGTGGATGAGCGGCGTGTCCAGTTCGTTCGTCACGACGATGGTACGTTGTTGAGCTGCGTGTTGCTTTTCTCTAACGATCGTACGCAGAGAATGGGGAAGGGACGGTTTCACTACCCGACACGGCGAACTCGGACAACGTCCTCGAGAGTCGTCGTTCCTGCGTGCCGCGGATAGGCAAGCAGCCGAGGTTCAGAGTGATGACACAAGAAGCGTACAGCATGGAGCGGCGGCCACACAAGAGACCTCGACGTGTGTGAGGAATGTAAATCCTCCGCAATACCTATTTTACTGGCTTGTGTATATATTTGATGAGGAATGATGATGGCACGGGGTCCCTATTGGACGCGAACGCATGCGCATCTGTTTAAATCACTACATACTGTGTACATAGTGGCTCCCGTTACCAGACTGTACTCGTCGATATCTAACGAGTGATTTATCCTGACTAGCTGTCAACATGGCATACCCTCGTCATGCTTACCCGTTCCACAACGAATGCAGATATTTACCGTATGATGGATATGGTCGTCAGGCATGGCCTACAAAGGCCGACATACAAGTTTCTCTGGTGGTTGGAGCTTGGTATGGTTTCGGAAGAACGCATACAAGCGCACCGAGATTTCAGATCACGGTTTGCAGCTCGATCGAGATCACGATCCCACCACACAAAAGCTATCATTCTGCGTGGCATGAGGCATGTGCCGTCAGGATCGGACACTCAATGCCTCGTGTTTACCTCGAGACGCGTGGTATATACGCTGTGGAGGTTCAACGTGTTCAGTATTTTCCCTCAATCTTTTTGCCATGCACCTTTCGCCGACTCAATACCCAGCCTGCAACCAACTGCCAATCATGTCAAGCAGCACACCACCAAAACAGTCCGACAACAATGGTCCTCAGCCATATCTGGTTCTCTCAGGGCAAGATGGCGAGATCCGCTGGCTCGAGTACCTACCCGACGGACGAAGCGTTGTTACTGGCTCTAGGCACGGAACTGTGAGGGTCTGGAATTTGGAAAGCGGGGAGCAAGGAGCACCGATGAAGCACGAGAACGAATTAACAGATCTTGCTGTGACCCGGGATGGTACAAAAATCGTCAACAGTGGCGAGGGGGGGCGGATCAAAGTGTGGGACGTCAAATCGCACGAACTAGTCAAAGAATGGTCTCACCTGTCGTATTACCCCAAGATTGCCATCTCGCCGGATGACCGACTCGTCGCAATTCGTGGTCGGGGTGTGGCTATATACACCGTGGAAGGAGGGAGACACATCAATTCCATCAAGGCCAACGGGGCTGTGTTGTGCATGTGTTTCTCGCCCGACGGAAACAAACTCGCATGTGGCACTATTTCCGACATCCGCGTGTATGACATCGACAGTGGCTCGCTCCTCCTTGGTCCATTAGACGGAGATGGGGTCCAGGGTGTGCTGTGGTCACGCGACGGCAGCAGGCTCTTCTCTGGCTCGGACAACGAAACGATTCGCTGTTGGAACTCCGATACAGGACAACAAATCGGACATCCATGGAAAGGTCACACCAACTACATACGCTCCCTTTCCCTCTCCCCGAATGGATCGATCCTTGCGAGCGCATCCGAGGATAAAACTGTTCGTTTCTGGAATGCGACTACCGGCAATTCCATCGGACAACATCTTCAACATGATGATGGATTCCACGTTGTTCGTTTTTCTCCCTGTGGTGAATTTGTGGCATCAGTTGGATGGGGTAGAGAGATATATTTATGGCGGGTGCCTTTGTTGGACTCTGTCGAGAGGCGGGTAAGCCATCAGATGTACCTCGGTATTGATACTCACTTCTCTCTCCATCTAACAGACAGTCCTTGCTAACCTCGACGGGCCGCGCAACACCGTGCAATACGACGAATTGCCCCCTCTCAATCCACCTCCATCATATTCTACGCATATTCCCAGCGCTCAGCAAGCGTTGGATTTCGATCTTGATGTGAGCACTTGCAGCTCATAGTGTTCCATCACTTGCTCACACTTCTTCAAAGCCATTTACGACAGCTCACCCTCTCACATCTCCTGCGGTGCCTACTCCACACCCTATCCCTCCTATACCGAGCCCAAATCCAGATGAGAACGACTCTTTGGAAACCTCGTCCATGTCTGATCAAGTGGCCTTGCAATACATCCTTCCGGACCCCTCCCTCGGGCTCGATGAATGCCAGCGCATATTCAAACTACGGCTGCGTAGATTGGTATGAAATTTCACCTGTTGTTCCTGTATAATCACGAAACATTTCCATTTCTTGCAGCTCGTCCTTGCGACTTCGAAAGGACTTCGTGCCCCTCATGACCTCATTCTTTCAAGTTCACCTCTGATCTCCCGGAGCAAACTGGCGAACGGGGAGGACTTGTGTCAGGACTTGTTGTCAGTACATCTTCCTATGATCGTTGGATCATAATCCCGACATCACGGGTGAAATTGCCGACATCATGATTGTCGCGGTTGAGATAGGGAGCTTCAGCAACTGACCATCATCTCTACTACAGGCACGCCACTCAGACTGAGCCTGAGCCTTCAACCTCAGTCTTTCGTTCCACATCCAATGCGGACTCTACAAAGACGCGCAAAATCGACAAAGTCATGGAAAAACTCATTGCCATGCTTCGTGAGTCACTTAATACTTCGTCGCATATTTCAAATGGTTAACCATCGTGAGTGCAGGCGAGATCGGTTTTAGAGTTCCCAAAGATCGGCTGCCATGGTTTACCCTGGAAGGAGAACTGGAAAAGCGAGGGTACACCATCCTCCATTGGCCACAAGGCGTCATTCGCGAGAGAGACAAGGAGGTATATAGCCTGGGTGCCGAGGAAGCCGACAAGCTTTACCGTGCACTCTTTCTGGATGAGCGGCGCGTCCAGTTCGTTCGTCGCGACGATGGTACGTTGTTGAGCCCGCGTGTCTTTTTTCTCTAACGATCGCGCGTAGAGAATGGTGAAGGGACGGTGTCCCTTCCCCAGACGAAGCTCTGTCCGCATTGTCCCGCGAAATTCACCCGCACCACTCATCTCAATCGCCACATGCATACCCGTAAGTCTTGGTTTTCCCTGCTCACGAGTATAGTCACCGAAGCTCAGTGCGCGAACCATGCAGACACTGGAGACAGGCCCCATCGGTGTGATGTAAGCACCTGCAAAAAGTCTTTTCAGTCCTGCATGTTGAGCACTGAGCCCTGATAGACCTGTGATGCGCAGTTCACCCACAGTGTTTGGTTCACCCGACATAAGAAAACATGTGGTAATTCGTGAGCGTCTTTTTTTTAACTTTCCCTCGGTTATCTCCTCCCCTCTCCCTTGTGCACTCCTTGCCGCGACTCGGTCTCACTCGTGATTCTAGGTCCCATGCTAACCGCACGAGGCTCCGTGCCTGTCAGGCCTGTGTCGACTCAAAAATGAAGTGTGATTTGCAGCGGCCATGCCGCACATGCCAGGCACGTGGGAAAGAATGCGTGTCTGTCATTCGCCCCTCCAGGTCGTCCACAACGGGAATAGTGCCGACATTGTCGAACACGACGGTCGAGCGGAGCTCAGATTCTGAAGATCGGGCGCCGGCGCTGATCCCTACGAACCCTCACCCTGTAACGTCGCCGTTTCCGAAGCCATACATCCCCGCAGATCATTTGCCAATCGATCAGCAGACCGAGGGTAACTGCCGCTGGGCGGCCGCGCCTTCCGGAGCTAGCTCGGACGTGGTATCGGCACCTTCGCCGTCAGAGAGTTTTTGTTCGGGCTCAGCGAGCGATTATGGATCTCCAGGCACTGTCCAGCCCCAAAGTTCTTTTTCGTCACTCTTTTCTGGAGATCTCCTCGACCCGTTTTTCGTATACCCAAACTATAGCAACACCTCCGTTTTCTCTGATCATTCACACTCACCAAGCGGATCGGTCGTTCCCTCCCCAATTTCCGCCGTGGGTGACCTAACCTCATTTGCTGCTCAAGGCGTAGAAGTCCATCATCCAGTATATTATGCACCATCGTCTGCCCAACAAGTACAAGACGTAATTCCCAAGGAACATGACATTTCGCAACGTCAAAGATATGCACAGTATCACTTTATGCCCTCGTTTGCTGGCCCATATCAAACATACGGAAGTGCGAGACGTGCACTACGGGATGGCCACCTCGGCAGCCAGCCTCACTTCACGTCCGTTGACGCTGTCGACGGACATTATTACGGACGAGATTGTGAGGCCCGGTTATTGTCCACTTCATACCCCTTCTGACCCACCTTTGCTTAGGGCACTCGGACGATGCCCTCGAGAGTCATCGCTCCTGCGTGGAACGGCCACTCAAGAGACCACGACGCATGTGAAGTATGTAAATCCCGCCCCATACCTGACGAGGAATGCCGATGGAACAGGGTCTTTTTTTTTTCTTTTTGGCTTGTGTACATATTCCATTGCGAATGACGGGTCCCCACATCTAGTCCGACGCGACGTACGCGCACTCCTGTTTATTTAAATAATAGATTCACTACATTCACACAAAAGACCGCGACGCGTGTGACGCATATAAATCTATACTTTTGTTGTTGGCTTGTGTATTTGACGAGAAATGACGATGCCACGGAGTCCCCATATCTAGTTCAACCGGACGCACGCGCACTCCTGTTTAATAAATTCACGACATGCTACATGGTCACTCTCGTTACCAGACTGCTGCTCGATGTCTAACGAGTAATATACCCTACTACAGTAGATATGCTCGGAATGCATAGGAAATTTTGATAATGCATACTACCGAAACCTAGTTATTTTAGCCGAGAGTGTACGAAACCCTAATATGCACGACGAAAATTTCCTATGCATTACGAGCATATCTACTGTACATTCATCTTGATTTACACCATATCCTCGTCGTTCTTACCCATTCCACAGTTATTTGCCATGGTATGATGGATATGGTCGTCAAGCGTGGTGTGCAGGGCTGACATACAGGTTCTGAATCCTCTAGTGGTTTGAACTTGGCAAGGTTTCGGTTTCGGAAGAACAGATACAAGCGCACCGAGATGATTTGCAAATCGATCGAGATCACTGTCCCACCAGACAAAGGCCGTGATACTGCATGGCGTGAGAGCAGTGCCGTTAGGATTGGGCACTCAGGGAAGGCCACTGCATTGCCTTGTGTTCACTTCGAGACGCGTGGTAATATATGCTGCGGAGGTTCTTTTTTTCCAGTGTTTTCTCTCCCTTGGCCTCTTTGCCACGCACCTTCCGCGGACTCGATACGCAGCTTGCAGCCAACTGCCAAATCATGCCAAGTGTCACTGCACCACAATGGTCCGACAATGATGGTCCTCAGCCATACCTGGTTCTCTCAGGGCACGGTGACGAGATCTGCTGGCTCGAGTATCTCCCCGACGGACGACGCGTTGTTACTGGTTCTTCGTGCGGAACTATGAGGGTCTGGAATTTGGAAAACGGGGAGCAAGAAGGGCCACCAATGAACCACGAGAGCTACATGACCAATCTTTCTGTGACCCGGGATGGTACAAAAATCATCAGTAGTGGCCGGTGGGGCGGATCAAAGACTCACCTCTCGCAGCACCCCAAGATCGCCATCTCGCCGGACGACCGACTCGTTGCGGTTGGTCATTGGGGCGTGGCTATTTACACCGTGGAAGGAAAGAGACACATCAATTCCATTTGGGTCAACGAATCGGTAAACTCCATGTGTTTCTCTCCCGACGGAAACAAACTCGCATGTGGCACTATTTCCGACATCCGCGTGTATGACGTTGACAGTGGCACGCTCATCCTCGGTCCAATACACGGGGGTTGGGTCCGTGATCTGGTATGGTTACGCGACGGCAGCAGGCTCTTCTCTGGCTCGGATGATGGATCGATCTGCTGTTGGAACTCCGATACAGGAAAACGAATTGGACATCCATAGACAGGTCACACGGACGAGATACGCTCCCTCTCCCTCTCCCCAGATGAATCGATCCTTGCGAGCGCGTCGGAGGATAAAACTGTTCGTTTCTGGAATGCGACTACTGGCGATCCCATCGGACAGCATCTACAACTTGATAAAAAAGTCTACGCTGTTCGTTTCTCTCCTCTGGTGAATTCGTGGCATCAGCAGGATGGGATAGAAAGATACGTTTTTGGCGAGTACCTTGGTTGAATTCCGTCAAGAAGCGGGTCAGCGTGCTCATCAGATTCACCTCATTATTCATGCTCATCACTCTCTCCAACTAACAGACTGGCCTTGCTGACGTCGACGTGCCGTACAACATTGTGCACTTGTCGCAAGTGTCCCTCAATCCACCTCCACCATACTCTACGCACATCCACAGCGCTGAGCAAGCGTTGGGTCTCGATCCCGGTGTAAGCATTTGTAGCTGATAGTGTTCCATTCACGTGCTCACTTCTTTAAAGCTATTTACGACAGCAGCTCATCTTATCACATCTTCCGTGGTGCCCAATTCACGCCATAGCCCTGCTATGCCGAACCCAAATCCCGACGAAAACTCCTCTTTGGAAACGTCGACCATGTCTAATGAAGCGGACTTGCAGTACAGACTCCCGGACATGTCGCTGGAGCTCGAAGAGCGCCAGCGCTTGTTCGAATCACGGCTACGCAATCTGGTACGAACTTTCATCTACCGTCCACGTATAATCATTAAGTCATTTCTTGCAGTCAATCTTGCAACTTCAAGCGGGCTTCAGGTTCCGCACGATTTCATTCTTTCAATCATCTCCCGGACCGAATTGGCGAACATAGCGGAGTCGTGTCACAACTTGATGTCAGTCCGTTTTCCTACGATCGTTGGATCATAATCGCAATTTCGTGGGTGAAATTGCCGATATGATCACTTCTCGCAGTTGAGATAGAGAGCTTCAGCAACTGACCATCATCCCTACTACAGGCACACCACTCAGACTGAGCCTTCGACCTCAGTCTTTCGTTCCACGTCCAACGCGGACTCTAAAAAGACGCGCAAGATTGATAAAATCAAGCAAAAACTCGTCGCCATGCTCCGTGAGACAGTTGGTACTTCATCCCACCTTCAATTCGTTGACCATCGTGAGTGCAGGCGAGATCGGTTTCAGGGTTCCCAAAGATCGGCTGCCATGGTCCACACTCGAAGGAGAACTGGAAAAGCGAGGATACACCACCCTCCATTGGCCACAAGGTGTCTTTCGCGAGAAAGACAAGGGGGTATATAGCCTGGGTGCCGAGGAAGTAGACAAGCTTTACCGTGCGCTCTTTCTGGATGAGCAGCGCGTCCAGTTTGTTCGTCGCGACGATGGTAAGGTTGTTGAGCACGCGTGTCGTTTTTATCTGACGATCGCGTGCAGAGAATGGTGAAGGGACGGTGTCGCTTCCCGATGCGGCGCACTCGGACGACGTCCTCGAAAGTCATCGTTCCCGCGTGCCGCTGACAGGCAAGCAGCGGAGGTTCAGAGTGACCACACAGGAAGCGTACCGCGTGGAACGGCTACCCAAGAGACTGCGACGCGTGTAAAGTATGTAAATTCTGCGCCATGCTTGACGAGGAATGCCGATGGCATGGGGTGTTTTTTTTTTTTGTTGGGCTTGTGTACATATTTCATTGGGAATGACGATGGGTCGGGTCCGTTCGACGCGACGTACGCGCACTCCTGTTTATTTGAATAATAGATTCGCTATATACTATGTACATAGTCGCTCCCGTTACCCTGCTAGACATCTAACGAATGATATACTCCCATCCTCACTGGCTGTTCATACGCGTCCTTCTCGTTCTTACACGTCACACCGTCAGACAAACGTTCGACTACACTTCCCTCACCACCGAAGTCGCGATCCACCTCTCCTTCCTGCATATCTAATGGACCAAACACACCTCCTAAACAACAGCCCGCTTAGCTCAGTGGTAGAGCGCGTCACTCGTAATGATGAGGTCGGTTGTTCAATCCAGCCAGCGGGCATCTGGTCCTTTTTCTTCCCCCGCTTTTGAAGGTCCCTTCCCTTGTCATATCTCCGTCTTTTCGATGTATATTTTCCATAAGGAATTCATTCACTACTGTACTCGAGCGGATACGATAAAAAAGTGTTTGGTATACTATACAATTTTCAGTCGATATACGAACGAAAAAAATCGGGACACATGTCGTTGCGAATCAACGGAACAAAAGAAGAAGGGACAGGGGAAAACCGGGCTGCACGACACATTTCCTAACCAACTTGATCTGCTGCGTGCACATACAAGGTCGGAGTCAAAATGACCCTCTGCCCCGTGGGGTGGAGGGTCCGGATGTGGGCGAGGACATGCGGTTCTACGTCTCTTCAAAGACGTACAACCCATCCAACTCACCACCGTTCACCAACCCTGCCTTGAGCTTCCCGACCCCATCGACACCCACGTCCACGTCCACGCTCGTCACCGTCACCGATGACGGCGGAGACACAGACCCAGCCGCAGGCGTCGCGCTCGATGTCGATCTGGCGCGCGGCGATCGTGACGAACGCACGGCCTTGGCCTTGGCCCCGTTCCCGCTCCCATACGTGTGGGCACCCTTGCTCTTGGACAGCGACATGGACACCGCGGGCTCCACGCGTAATCGCTTCTGCTGCTTATCGTCCCCCGTCGATCGCGGACTCCCACCCCCGCTCACCTCGAGTTCTTCCGAGGATCGTTTGCGCTGACGCGATGAGGGCGTTGTTGTGGCGTCAGGGATCGCCTTTCCTGCCGCTGTTCCACCCCGAGTCGGTGTGCCTGGGACGGTCGTCGTACGGGAGCCCTTGACCGCGCCGTCGCGCGTAGTTCGTTCCTCACTCCCAGGAGTATACACCCCCACCTTGACCCTCTTGGGCGGTGTCCCCACACGCGCTCCGCCACCAGTACCACCCGCACTGGCACCACCTGGAACCGCATCCCCCTCCAGATCATCCGACGACCGTTTCCGTGGGTTCAATCGGGGCGGCGCAATCTTTGTGTGCGTGTGGGGATGGGCCGCTGTGTGAAGACGTGGCTGCGCGCCGGCGTATGCATCGACAGACGAGTCTTCGCTCTCCTCTTCTTCCTCTGCCTCCTCGTCTTCCTCCTCGTCACCTTCTTCGTCTTCCTCCTCCTCCTCCTCCTCCTCTTCATACATTTCTTCCTCTTCCTCCTCTTCCTCCTCCTGTGGTAAAGCATGCCTCGGAACCGCACGCACCTCCTCAAGTGCAATCTCCGCCAGCTGATATCCCTGTTGGCGTGGGTGTTGTGACTGGTGTGTCACTGGCGCTTGTTGATTCGCGCCCGCATTCACGTTCGGACTGCTGTTGGCATGTCCACCCGAACCTGGAGCCTGTGCTTGACTCGGCACCGTATGTCCTGCCGCCATGTTTGCACGTACCATGGCCCGCTCACAAATCGTACATCGACAGTGATACAACGGCGCGCATGCTTCTCGCCATACCTGTCGCGTTACATCATATCAGTACAGCATCCAAAAATCGCACAAACGAAGAGCACGTACGTTTTTGAATGCCTCGAGGCTATATTGCGGCATATGCGCCAGGGTCACGGGGACGTATGGAATAGGGTGGAGTAACCGCGGTGAAGGGAGAACCGGCGAGATGGGGATCGGAATGACCACTGGTGGTGGTTGCTTCCGTATCGTCGCATCATGCTCGCCTACGCACTTGTCCTTTTCGTGCGCAGGTGGTGGTGACGGTGTCGTTTGCAATGTCGTCGTGCTCAACACCGGACTCGTCGTATGGGATCCGCCGCTCCGCGACGATGCACTGCTTGCCGAGTCTTCCTCCCTGTCCCTGTCCTGTTCGCCTTCCCTCTCATGTCGCCTTTCCCTCTCCCCTGCAGACGCCGCGTCCCGGTCACGGTCCCGTTGCAACCCCCCAGTAGCCCAGTCCACTCCATCAAACCAAACGCCAGGCGCCCTCAACTCGGCCAATACATCCTCCAACCCCATCCTCGCGACCCTCGTGGCTGGATCCCCGGCCCCAACAGCTCCACTCGACCATTCCATTACACACTTGCGCACAAGGTTCGTCATCGCTGGAAGGAGAATCAATCGAATTTGTTTTTGGTACGCGTGGTAAGCTTGCTCGCAGAGTGCAAAGGAGGGCGGGGCATGTGCGCGCACAGTGGAATGGCGGGGGTGGATGTCGTCACTATCGGACACATTAGAGTCATTGGACACGCGGGAGGTGGGAGACGTCGGAGACGTAGTCGCCGGGGTAGAAACCGAGGTGGATGTCACAGTCCACGGACACGGATGCACAGCTTCGACGCGCACTACCCGACGGACGGTACACCCTTCACGCACGCCTTCGTCCGGATCCGGCTCGCTCTCCGTATCTTCGCCTGTGTCGCGGACACCCCCACCTGCGGGCCATGCGTAGCCATACCATTGATCTGCAGGGTTACACCAGTGTCCGTCGAGGATGCGTGTGCGTGCCCAGTCAGAGATGGCCAGCTCACGTACACCGCCAGCGTCTTCGGTCAATGAGAGTAGCTCTGGATCTTCATCCTCCTCTGAGCCCTCATACTCGGAGGAATAAGCAGACCTCGGAGAAGGTGACCGCGAGCGTTGCACGGATCGCGGCGAGGGCGGTGAAGGCGAGGTGCTGTGGCCCGGACTGACTATCTCTGCGACGGAATGAACAGCGGCAGCGGTGGACGAATGGTTTTCAACGGGCTGATGGACAACGGGAGTGTGAGGAGTAAAATCGACGCCCATGCCCTCGCCAGCCCAACGAGTTGCTGCGACGGCTTGTTCCATGAGTTCTGGCATTTTGGTCTGGGAACGAAGCCAGAATTTTTCCCGCGCCACGGCAATGACTTCGGCAATCGACCCCTCGCCTAGATCAATAAACGCGTCTACAGTTTGACGCGTCTCCCAGTCTGCAGACGCGTATTTGGAGGGAGGATAGCGAGATTGGCTAGTGCGATCTTTGATAGACGCAGAACGGGATGAATTTGAAACGAAACGCGGACCTCCGACAGCTTCGCGGTCGCGAAGACTCGTGGAGATGCGCCGCCACAGCCATTCGCCGCGACAAGAACGGCAAGTCGCGTCAACATTGGGCCAAGTGTCGTCGTCTTCGTTGTCCGCGCAGCACACCATGAGGGCGGGGTTGAGAGGTGTAGTGTAGGGTGTATAAGCGGTGACGCCCATGTTGAGCTGGGTTGTTGGGCCGTATGGCTGGTGATAGGGGGTGAAACGGACGGCATTTCCGTGCATGTCGAACTGGGAGTCGGTTTCTGCGGGTGGAGCTTCACGGAGGCAAAGACCACAGAACGAGTTTTTGCGGTGATCGCGACAGAGGGGGATGGAGGCCAATGTTGGGGTGACGTGGGTTCTCTTTGCAACAGCAAGGCCGACAGAAGAGAATGGGGAGTTGATACGGCAGACGAAGCAAGTGCGGGCGGTCATTTGACGAAAGTGACGAAAGGGGGATATTCGATATGGGAGCTGGAGATGGGTGGGTGCAGTACCGCCTGCAGCGCCGGATGGGGGTGGTTGGGGACGGACGTATTGATAATGTGCGAGGACGTCGTGGGGATCGAGGACGGTACAGGCCTTGGTCCAAAACAAGTGCGTCTCAACTAGAGGTGGAGATGAGCGTGGTTGGAGGCGAAAGGGACGGTTGAATACGTACGCGCAGCAGCCCAGGCAGGGGTGACCTGCATGAGCTTTTCAAGCTCGATTGCATCACGAAAAGTGGTGTATACGATTCTGGGATGCCAGAGCTCCTTTGCGTCCCAGGTTAGGGGACAATAGCTGGTGGGTTGGAGGTCGAGGAGATAGTAGGTTACAATGGCCCTGATGGGGGGCATTGCATGTTATGAAGAAGATGATGAGAGTGGCGTCGACGTACCTGACGAGTTCTGGCGGTAATTGCTGCCAAGATCTGTGCGTATACTTGCCCTTGTAGACGTGATCGCGGGGGGAAAAACGGGAGGATGTTGTTGGGGACGAGGAGGAGGAGGTCAAATGAGCCGGTTGGATTATCATTTTGGCCCGCAGTGTGACCTGACCGTGATTAGCGTACGAACGACAGCCGGGGGAATCCAAACGGATGCTGTGACGATGTCGTGTCACAGCCATCGCCACACTTTCACACGGTACAGCCATCGCGCACGGACCATGCACCACGTGATGTGGACAACAGAATCTTATCTTATCTTATCTCTGACAATTGCGTCCATCGCGTAACCATCAACCGCTCTCTTTTATGTCCATGCTCATCCACTGTCAACGCCCAAACGTCAGCTTTATTTCTCTTTTTTTCGTCCGTCGCACACACTCCATGCCAGCCATGGCCCCGCCCTCCCCCGCTCCCTCTCTCCCTCCGCCCCCGCCTCCCCCCAAAGACACCGTCCCCTCCCGCGCCATGAAACCCCTCCCTGTCATCGCCGACTACACCACGCCCGACCATCTCCGCTACCCCCCCTCCCCACCACCACCACCCCAGGTCCCACCCAAAGCCGTCCTCCGACCCCGCGTCGCAACCGCCCCCCGCGTCCGTCTCTCTCCCGAAGAACGTCTCAGACGCCAACTCTCCACCCAGCGTCGTCGCGAACGCGAAGAACAGGACGCCCTCCGCGAAGAACAGGAACACAAGGCGCGCAGAAGACGTGAAAAGGCAGAAGCAGAACAGATGGCGCGCGAAGACGAGGAGCGCAGGAAAGCCCTCCTCCAGGACCAGCTCCAACAGGCTGCTGCGCGCAAGGCGAAAGAAGCCCGCGAAGCACAGGCCACAGAGGAACGTCGTCTCCGCGAGATCAAGGAGCGGAAACAGTCGGAACACGAACGTAGACTACAGTATACCCGCGAGATGCAGAAATGGCGACACGAACAGATTCGTCGCGCAGAGTCTCAGTCGAGCGAAAAGGAAGAGGAACGCAAACGCTCGGCCGAAGCGAGGCGGTCTCGGATCCAACGGATCAGCGATGCAGTGCTCCAGGACGGGTCTGCCGAAGCGTTCAATGGTTGGGTTACGATACAGACCCCCGACCATCTCACCTGGAAACGGCGCTATTTCATGTTCGATCTCGCACACTCCCAGCTGTCCCTCTGCAGAAATCGGCGGGTATGTGTGCCGTCATCCCATCTCGCGCATATACTCACACCCGTCCCAGGACTCAACCCGCTCTGTTGACCTCGTCAACTTGCAATTGGACGGTCGGATCGAGAGCTTCAACGAGTGGTACGAAGGCTTTGAGGAGCTGGAGGCCATCCCACATTCGTTTGCAGTCAAGTTTGTCGATGGTTCTACTTGGCTCCTGTATGCAGATACCGAACAGGACAAGGCACGTTCCACTTGTACATGGCGTCAACGCTCCGTCTCACTCGCATATACAGGACAGGTTGCTCGTTCTCCTCAGCGAGGCTGCGGGCGTTATCTTGTAAAGATTTGATACCCCTTCTTATCATTCATACCTATGTAGCCGTAGCACTATCTATGCGTTAGGATATCACCGTCACTCGTTTGAATGGAGATTTGTTGGAATTTGCATTTGATCGTCGCACGTTCTTAGGACCACGTGTCACCAGTCGAATCCCTTGGAGAAGGTGACCAAGACAACTTTATCCTTTGACGGTCAAGAGTTGCCTCGCCCAAAATACAACACAATACAATACGCACGCCAATCTAGTACATCAAACAATCGTCACCGTCAACAACGTCACAATCCCATCCTGCGCAATACCTGTCCAACGCCAAACGCCGAGCGCGCAAAACGGCATCAAAACGACAAGAGAACAAACGTCGTCTGTCAGTCCAAGCTCGGCATGAATCAACGCCTGTGCGCACCATGATTCACACGCTCCACGCCAGGCGCCAACAACCCCGTGACGTTCCGCGCTTGCGTACTATACGACACGCCGCCATGGCGCCTCTTTCCTGTCGCGCCTGCGACCAGGATATCCCTGCCAGTGTCCATTCGCCGAGCCAACATCAGGGGATGGGAACGGATAGCGTACCTGCCAATGTTGTACCCATCCGGTACGATATCGTGGTGCTCCGTCGAGGGCTAGTCAAACGCCATACAAGGTCAAAAGCCGGAGAAGCCGCGACGTTGAGCTTACCTCTTCCTTGGATACGCTATTGTATCGTCAACACCACCGTACACGTGTCACCTCCTGAACGAAAGATAAAGATAAATCTGTCACTCACGCTAAAAACAGCGCCCCGCTGTCCGCCATCCTCCCGTTTTGGCGAAACACCCTATCCCATCCAGTCAACCTCGCCATCACTGCGCAGATCGTCAAAACGTGAACCCACCGGAAATGATTCCCCCCGATCAAACTTTCTAAACACGTGCCAGCGCCGGAATTGCCATAGTCCTGACGCAACTCGATCGTCTGATTGACCCACCCGTTTCCATCTCCGAGGTTGGCCGGGAAAGGCGTCCCGAGATGAATCCCGAAACATTCTTTGGAGCTAAGGAGGCACTCTCGTTTAGACGTCACGGTCGTTCCGCAGTTCCACGCCCAAAACTAAACACGCAACAAAAGACAAGACGTACAATCCGATCGCACGCGCATAATTGAGGATCCCCTTGTCCGTCAACACGCCCGGTGAGCTTGTTCCCGAGATGATGACCTGCGAGAGCCAACCAGGAAAAATGTGAACGTGGTCGTCACATGAACGGACAAAGGTAGACGGACGTTCAATGGTTCACCGTATCCGTTTCTAGCGTCGAGGAGCATAGAACCACCACCCAGGGTAGGATTGTAAAAGGTAACGCCCCCGACACTCTGTCCCGGCTCGGGGTTGAACAACCATACGAGCCGGGCCGTAAACGCCAAAATCGCCTCGAGACCGTACATTTCGATTTGCGTGTGGAGTGGCGAGGTGGGGATCGGTTCGGGGGGAGTTGAAAGGATGATGAACGCTGTCGGTGTATATATATCACGGCACGAACATGCTCGGGCGCGACAGTTCGACCACGAACGGTAGTGAGATGCGATACAAATGGGTGATTCTGGGCCAGGGGCGAGGTGACGCAAATGCCCAGCCTTGCTATCGCACGCCGCACCAAGGGACGCTAGACTCGTTATGTGATATGCGACATACACTGGGGGTAGACCCCACCACTAAGATAATCGTGTGGTCGGAACCGAGAATAGAGACGAGGACACCTCACCTCAAAACACCAGATTTATAACGCACTATCGATCCAGGCAGTTAGTCTCATGGAGCGAATGCGTCACGCACTCGTACTGACATACGTACTGACAAGTACCATGGCACAGATATAGATATAGTGTCTGCGCCGCCAGGGCCAACAAGTCTAGATGGACGCCGCCTCTCGGACGCACTGCTGTCCATAAATAAACAACGAACGAGAATGCAACAAAAATGCACGTGTCGGGTCCTAGAGTACCCTGCGGGGTGAGCACATACTACAGGAGACGACTCTTCTGCAAAAGACACGTAAATCAGAACGTACACATGAAAACTGTCCCGAATGTGAACGCCACTTGGTGTTACCTTAACGAGAACGCTCGGCGCAAGCGCTGCTGCTCGGATCCAACGATGACTACAATGGTGACGTGCACGGCGCCACCTCCTGTCATTCCATTCCTTCACGGCACAGGCAATTGCACGTAAAGTCTTTGGAAGTGCAGCTCGCAGCGCATGTTTGTCATGTTCTCGTCACCGTTGGAAAAAACTTTTCGGGCGTCGCTCCTACTTGTACTCAGTGCCAGCGTGCGCATGACTTGACCTCGGCCAACGGTTCGTATCTCCTAAAAGAGGCAGAGTGATTCGAGAAAGCGTTTCCAGGACGAACTCTGCGTTAGAACTTGAACACGTGGGCTCAGACATTCGTCGTGATGGCGAGTGTTGTTGCTCGCCGGAAATAACTGGGTGCAAGTACTGAGTGATGTGAGCGATGGGAGCGATGGAGGGTGGGGCGCTTTCCGGTCCCGGACCGAAGCCGAACCGAATTTTGTCAGGTATAGTGTGAGTAAGCTGCATGGACGGACTGCCACGGGCGGGAACGCCTCGAGGCTCCGTCGTGGAGTAGGGAGCTTGCGCGCCCCGGGATGTACTCTGGGCCACACAGATGGTGGATCGAGGCAAAGGAGTGGTGAGCGGGTGCGACGAGCGATAAGGAGCGAGCGACTCAGAACGAGTAAAAGGTGGAGACAACTTGCCACTGGAGACACGGGAGGGAGTCGTTCCTGGGACATCGAAGGAGGGAGAAGTTTTCTAAGAGCCACTCACGTCAAATTGTCAATGATGGTCCGAAGACCTGTCCCTGTGGCTGCGCTCTGCCCTCGGACCTCGACGCTGCCAGGGGCGTGATAACCTTGGTCTTTCACAAATTTACACGAACACGCGAACCCGTGCACCCGTGCACCTGGCCATCATAGACTCCACACCATGGCCCACTGCGATAGCTCGCCGAAGGTCTTCTGCGTGATGTCAATCGACTCGAATTTTATTCGATGTTCTCTGACCTCGCCGAAGCTCACTGGCAGGCCGTTGTAGTGTCAATGGCCTAGCGATGAACCAAACACGACGGAAATCGAGACCGACACGGCGTTGGCCTTGCATTCACTGGGTTTGTCACTGACATGGTGCTCGATTGCATCACAGTCGGATAGCGCTGTGCCCTTGTAAATCACAGTTCCTCAAGAAGCGAATAAATCCCCATCGGTCGTATGTTTCTGAATCATTCTGTCCCTCTGTCTCATCTAGACCTAACATCTCAGGAGTCGTCCGTTCGTATCGCAGACGGTGCGTCTGACTCATGGAAGGAGGATCGGCTGGCGAGAGCGGACGCATATCATGTAAGTATTCGCGGTTCGTCGTGTGAGCATGTGTGGGACCGACAGTACTGAGGATCGACGATGTCCTGCACACGGCGCTTCTACCATGCATGATCAAACCGTCTGCGTGTACAAACGACTCCCTGCGTTGTCTTTTTCCTGATCAAGTACTGTTTCATGCAAACTTACATACTGTACAACAGACCATCGTCGGCTGACACGTTCACATCTTTGCTAGCTTACAACACGACACGGGTGAAGTTAACTGATACGACCTCTTCCAGACACCCGGTAACCCTTTAGCCGATAGTGTAGGCCTTGTCAGGCTCCACGACTAACGTTTCTGTCTGCGAGTTGTCATCTCTGAGAGTGAAGGCAACCTCCCAGTTATTTCTGTTCCACGCTTCCGTTTGTCTAGGTTGGATGTCAAAGAAGCCTTGATGGCCCTGTTCGGCAGTCGCGGTGACACGGACGTGAATGATACCGCGAGTGTTGTTCTTGATGAGGACAGAACCTAGCAATCTTAGCGAACATACAATGTCATGCCTGGACCTGGCCTAGTATTCAGTGACGAAGATGTAGATGGGATACGATCGAAGACTGGGGATGACGTTGAACGTTAACATTGGGGATGGTAGTGGGAACGGTGTATCACAATGGCGGGAAGTTGACACTCACTGAAGGTAATGCGATGGTTCCCTGGAGTCTCGGTGAACCCGTGGTCCTTTTATCCCTCCTGGACCACTGCATCACATGGTGTGATATCTGCATCGTATGGTGCCATTCAGACTTGTCGATTCACGAGGCTCTCTTAGAATAATGTTGGTGTCGTTTCATCAAATCCCAAGTGATGGCGAAGAGAAAAATCCACACCGGCTAGCTATAGGCCGGTGTGGGAACGACGAAGTGCTGCGGGGGCCGGAAAGAAGGCTCCGCTGTGCCCACTGGCCCTCACCGATAGCAACCCTCCTTATCCCCGCCCGCCTTCACCCATGTCTATGCCACCAGGCTCTCGTTGGGTCACGCGTGCATAGTACCCTGTGCCCTCTCTTTCCCGCCTACTCCCTTCGTCTGCTATAGAGCTGGTCCTGGAAGGGCGGCGGTTGAGGTAGCGGTCAAGCCCCCGACGAGAGCTTTCGTAGGCTCGAAACCGCGCCCTACTACCGCGCCTTTACCTGTCCATGTGCGTACTGACACTGCACACGACCCTGGCAGGTAATCTTAGGAGAGGGGTGCCTGACGGACGTAGCAGTTTAATATGCCAGACAACCCAGGTCGGTCTATGACATGAACAATGTAATTTCCATTCCCCCAGGGCAGTGCTGTGCCCTGGGAGATAGCTCGTCGCCATTGAATGACGTAGGAAATTTGGACTTTTCTGGCGTTGTTCCTACTCGGCGCTGCGCATTACTTGAGTGCTTTGCCCCGATCGTCGGTCGTACCACCTAAAAGAGGCAGAATAGTTTGAGAAAGCGTTTCCAGGACGAACCTTGCGTTTTAATTTGTACACGTGAGCCTTCAAAGACATTCGTCGTGACAAACAAACGCACAAGTGTTGTTGCTCGTCGGAACCAACTGGGTGCAAGTACAGCAATGCACTGAATGATACTAGGGATGGGAGCGATGGAAAGAAAGAGGATGGGCCGCTTTCCGATCCCGGACGGGAGCCAAACCCCAGGCCTGCCAGATATAGTGTGAGCGAGCTGCATGGACGGGCAGGAACGCCTCGTAGTCAGCGCCGAGGCTCCGTCGTGCATTGCGCGCCCCGGATCAGCGCTGCGGGCCACACAGATGTTAGATGAAGAAGGGGGTAGTGGGCGGGTGCGACGAACAACAGGGTCCAGGGACGAGCGAGCGACTCAGGACGGGTACGTAAAGGGTGGAAACAGGGGAAGAAGAACAGTGCTGCTCCGGCGGAGTCACTCGGAGTCCGAAGACCTGTCGCCGCTGTGGCTGCGCTCGTACCTCGACCCTTCATAAGATTGTGGCAATGCGAACCCGCGAACCTATGCACCTGTCCCTACCAAGGCACACCGCGATAGTCAACGTCTTCTCGTGATGCTAATTGGCTCGTATTTTTCTTACTTCATCAAAGCTCGGGCCTGTGTAGTGTCAATAGCCTAGCGATTGACCAAACACTACGGAAATCGAGAACGACAAGGCTTTGGCCATGCATTCAGGTTTGTCACAGACATGGTGCTTGATCGCATCACGGGTTGGATACCAGTAGCGCTGAGCCCTTGTAAATCACAGTTCCTCAACAAGTGAGTAAACCCCCATCGGTTGTATGTTTCTGAATTATTCGATCCTTCTGTCTCGTCTGGACCTCACATCTCAGGAGTCGTCCGTTCGTATCGCAGGTGGTGCGCCAGACCCGCGGAAGAACGATCGGTTGGCGGAAGCGGAAGCGGAAGCATATCATGTACTCGCTGCTCGTCATCTCGTGTGAGCACGTGTGAGACCCGGGTGACACTAGGACACGCAGCGACTGACGATTGACAATGTCCTGCATGGGGCGCTTCTGCCGCGCATGATCAAATCCTCGGTTGCTTGCCCAATGTCTGCGCGCACGAACCACCCCCGCGCGGTTGGCTCATTCCTGAACACTGTCATGCAAACCTACATACTGTACAACACAGACCACGGCTGACAAGTTCACATCTCTGCTAGCTTACAACACGACACGAGGAAACTGGTACGACATCTCTCAGAGACCCGATATGGCTTTAGCCGGCTCGGACAGCGTAAGCCTTGTCAGGCTCCACAACGAACGTATCCGTCTGCGAATTGTCGTCTCTGAGAACGAAGGCAACCTGCCAGTTTTTTCTGCCCCACGGTTCCGTCCCTCCAGGGTTGATATCGGAAAAGTATTCTTCGCCCGAGTCGTTGTTCGCACTGATACGGACGTGAATGATACCGCGAGTGTCGTTCTTGATGAGGACAGTACCCATTCTCCTATAGCTTTGTCATCAGAACCTAGCAATCTTAGCAAACATACAATGTCATACCTGGATCTGGCTTGGTATTCGGGGTCACGAAGATGTAGATGGAATACGATTGAAGACTGAGGATGAAGGTAAGCATTAGGGATGCCAGAGAACGGTGGACAGCAAAGAGTGGAAGTTGAGACTCACTGAAGGTAACGCGATGGTTTCCTGGAGTCAGAAGTGAATCTATGGTCCTTTTATCCTCTCCTGGACCACTGCTTCGTGCCCTTGACGCAATCTACACGTCAACTCCACTTGGATAGCGGGAACTGAACTCGCCAAAGATTCGTTGGTGCTGATACTCCACCCAAAATTAATACATACTATTAGAGATATGAAAGGTGGCTTGGGCACCCTCCGCAGTTTGTCTAGTGGAGCATATGTGGAGAAGCGTGTGCGAATGTCTCGGGAAATCTCATCGCTTAGCATTCCTCGCTTCGGTGGGCATAGTACTCCGAGATAAGGAAAGACAGTGTATAACGTGATCGTTTGGGACTCTTCCACTGACTATCTGAGAGCTGCGATTAAAAGACAGCTAGCGAAAAAGAAAATTAAGGGCTGTTCCTGCAGGCTGAACTACAAAACTCCAGGCTTCATTGATGAGCACGTCGTCGACGATGCCTGGTGCGTGCTAACTAGTCGTGGTTGTTTACCATTGGAAAGAGCGTACACCACGCACTGAAATCGACATGCATTGCTGCAAACAGCAAATTATGTTCTCAACGAACAAGGAGTATCTGGTGGGCGAGGTCAATGTAGCAGTTCAAGGTGGTGAGTAGTAACGGCAAGCAGGTGGGAATGATGGCGGACCGGCGCAGTAAGGGATGTTGCATGGCAGGTGGATACTCGAAGCGTTTGGTTTAACTGTCAGGTGCGGCCTGAGAAAAGGGGTATTCGTTATCGTTCAGGACCAGAGAAGACCAGAGTTGCAATATGCGCCAACTTTGACCAGGATACCCATGAACAGGCGGCCATCGAGGCGTCGTAGTAGACTGGGACGGCGTCGGGAGTCACTGACTGTCACGATTCCATCGCCTTATGGAGATTCATTTCGCTGTAGCGACGACGAGATGAGGCCGAGGCTGAGAGTGGACCAAGTTGAGCTACTAGTACGTCACGGTCTATCACTTGCCACGTCCCGGATGGAGGTTTTGCAGTTCCGCGATGCGGCAGAGACGATCCCACTGGCAGTGAAGTCAGGTAACACAAACCGCCTTGATGAGTTCGAAATTGACCCTGAGCATGAAGACCTCGTAGTACGTGCCAGCATTCCACACGGTCAACTTCCCCCGCTATGCAACCCATCTGCCACTATCCTTCCAGACGGTGGGTCAGAACTCTCGGGTCTGTAGCAACGTCAAGTGTGAAGAATTCATCTTGTTCGTTGCAGGTCCTGGTTTGTACGGTCATTTTTTTGGAAACCTTGACGGGGAAACAGATAGACGTGACGAGCAGGTCCTTGGTGAGGTTGTATATGACGTGCAGCCTGACTTACCATCATTCATGTGAAAATTGCCTGTTGCAGTTGTTGTGGGAAGCTTCAGGAGGACGTCGGGGAAGCTGCAGCCTTGCATGCTTAGCGACATCATTATGATGCCATCTCCAGGGTTTCGTTTGGACTGTCCCCCAGTCCCGCAAGGACGCAATCCAGGTGCATCCCTTTGTATCGCGCGCGACCCTAGTCATTGACACAGAACTATCAGGGTGTGACACTCGACATGTCTCCATGGGTTTACAACTTGACGAAGCACGCAGCCCTACATGAGGCAGGATATTATGACAATACGATTGATGCGTTCGTGGTCTGGAGCGACTATACTCTCGAACACATCTCAATTCCCTGAACCTCGTATTCGTGATTTGTCTGATGCCAAAGATGCGTTTGTTGATATCATCCCATAGAGTGTCAGGCGAACATTAATAAATGATACCCTCAAGCGGCGACGCCTCATACAACCATCACTTTACGGACCCCAACGCTACTTTTGAGAGGTTGGGCAGACGACGTTGAAGAATTGCAGGGGGGAAGAGCATCGACTGCCGCCGTTGGCGTGAGTACCTTCCTTTGTCCTGATTTACTTCGCAGGACACTCTTTTCTACCTGCGACAGCTGTAGTGGCCACTTGCTCGTCGATATTGTTGTGATGAAGAGGCATTTGTTCGACCTGAGAAGACCCCTCCACCGTAACACTGGGATTAAGCAAGTCATGCATCTCACGGGTACCTGCATTGCCCTCCCCAGGCATGCGGAGGAGTTCAGCGCATACTCTACGGAACTTATCGTCATATCTTGGAAACTCGACATGAATTCAACTGCCCTCCGATGACGCTTTTCTCGTCACTGGCATGGAGATCACCATCAGAACTTAAGCCTCCAATACATTCTTCCCGCAAGTTTCATTGTAGATGGGTTATGGTACAACGCATGCTAGAAACACAGTTCTTCAATTCATCACGAGGACTGCATGGCAGCCGCCCGCTTGCGTGCCTTTCTCTTCTTTCGCTTTTCGCTCCCGTTCCGTCTCTTTCCATAGTACGGTTTGAAAATCTCCCGCAACAAGTCTTTCAGCAATCCCCCCGCATATGCGGTTTCTTTGGGGAAAATCCTATGATCCGGATCCTCCAATGTGTATTCTCTGAGATCCTCGAGAGTCGCGAATTTTTGCACCGGCTCTCCAGTTCGCGCGGTTTCGAGGAGGTCGACGATGTTCACGTGTGCATCCCACACGAGCTTCAAGCATACGCGTCAGCCACCCGCGCTCGTTCGGTGCGTGAAGAGACTTACTTTCTGACATTCTTTGATATCGTCGGGAATGGGCGTGATGTCGATGACTGAGCACAACTTTTGCCACGCTCCCAGGTCGCTATCTGTCCCGTAGATGAAATTGAACTGCTGTGCGAGGGCATCGTTGAATTCCACGCGGGCGATCGTCAACGCTGTCGAGTTGTTGTCTCGCTGAAAGACCCTGCGGAGTCGTGCGAAATTGTCGTGAGCGGTGCTGTCCTCGCTGTATGTAAAACCTAAATTTAGGTTGGCGAATTGCTCAAAGAAATCCTCGAGAGGCGCGCTCATGGTTATCTGAACGAAGTGGACCGCAGGGCGTACGTCAGCCTGTTTCGAGAGTTGGATGTTCGAAATACCTCACCGGATCCGTGAGATGTCTTGGAGATCCCTGCAGCACCTGGCTGGAGGACGCGGGCGTAGGATCTACTCGGAGTGGCCTTTGGGCTGGCGAGAGGAGCCATTTATGTCTTTTGGATCGTATCTCAGCCGCACACCTGCCACGTGTCAGACTAAGAGGCTTCTCATTCCTGTGCAATTGCGCCCAAGAACGCATGCTCAGGATGTGCTCTATTGTCACTCAGTGGGTCCGTGGGTCCGCTCTGTAACATGACGCAGGCACGCGTCAGAGTCAGCGTACTTGGCCATTCGCGAAGGGTGAGTTTGACGTTTGATACGTGCACGCGGATCTATCACAGCGTTTTAGCTCCGAGCGCTGGCCAATCGATTGGTAACCGCTGGGTATCAATTCAGTGTACCTCCGCGTTTGAACGCCGTCATTCTCTGTGCGCAGCGCACTTTACATGTTTCCTGTGGAAGACGGTCAGATGGATGATAACGATACACGCATATGGAGTGACGAGACATTCCGTCGCGCTTCCGCACGGTCGCTGGTAGTCGGATTGGCTTGACTCCGGGCACGAAGTCGATAGTGCTTGGCGAAGATGCTCATATTAGACAGACTAAGTGTGACATAGTTACCAAGGGCGCGGGCTGGTGTAGGACCATCGAGAATTCGTTGAGTCCGGGTTATGTCATTGTCGACTTTGACATTCCCACGGACTCGACGATATCCACCAGGCCAAGGAACGGCTGGCAAGGCAGGTGTACGGATCACAAGTGCGGAGAAAAGATCATTTATTTCAGAGCTTCAGCATAGGTTGGTGCTCCATTCACGAGATGCAGGTGATACACGACCCAGATATATTCAACTGCCCGAAGGTCATGGTTTAGAAAATGTTCGCGCCTCGCGCATGGGCACGATCGGCCATAGAGCACATAGGCTCTATTGCCATGCCCCATACTGGGGAGTAGATTTAGGCCGAGTGATTCGGGCACAGAATATTACGAGAGGGTCCCGTGTCATGGCTCATCAGTCCTTCTGTGAAAGATGGAATCAGCAGTTTATCCTTTTTTTTCGATTCCTTCAAAGGGTGCTAAGGCTTGGGCACTCACAAAAATACAATACACGAATGACCTATCATAGGTTGACGCTACCCTTTTTGCCTCCTCCCAGGCTTTTCCACCACTTTCCCCCAACATTGCTCTTCTTCCCGCCTTTCGAGCGATTTCCAACGACACTGCCCGCTTCGCCACCACCCCTGGTTCGCATGCCTTTTCTGTGAACTTCCTTTATACCGCCAGCCATGCTGGTGACAGTGGATATCCCAGACGAAATCCCCTTTCGTTGCGTTGGTCGTGCTGGTGGTTGTGGCCTGCTTTCTTTGCGACGTTTAGGTAACGTGGAGATGTGTTGTGTTAAGGACAGAGTATGTGGTGCACCCGGTGAACACGGGGAGGGTCCTCGCGATGACGAGCTCGATGGTTCGGTTACCTCATCCACACCATCATCAAGGAGCTCGGACGATTCCAAGTGCTTCCGTTTCTTGCCACGCCTAAGGGAGGGGGGAGAGGGCCGCGATGACTGGCCAACGGCAACGGCCTTACCCGCAGGGTTGTCGTCAACTTTGTCTTTCAATTGAGGGTGAGCGCGGGTGTGAAATGATCTGAAGCCGCTTTCCCACTGCTTTTTGTATAACCGGAAAAGCGCCATCGTCGCACGTGCGTCCGTCACCTGTTCATTCGATCTACATCAGGATACCATGCAGGGAAAATGGATAGTTTACACTGCTGTGTTCACCACCCTGGATGACGATACCAAGTTCTTGCTTTACGAGGACGCGCAGCGCGGGGCGACGGGAGATGACAACACGGTGTTTGTGCGCCAACGACTGGGTATCGCGGATCTGCGGAGACGGATGGGAGAGCAAGAGTGCCTGTATGCGCACGAGATCGTAAGAAATATGCCTTGTATGCGTGATGCACGCACCTTCAGGTCGTTGTATATAGCATGACCAACGAGTATTCGGTCCTTGATCAGGTCTGCCACTGTTTGCTGGACTTCTTTAAACGGCTTGGCTATAGACGACCATATCGGCCCAATCAGCCACGCTTGCTGTACCCCTGTTAGCTAGGACACACATACCTGAGCCAGCCAGGTCAGTGCTTCGAACACCGCTCCACTGGGTTCGATAGTCGACGACCTTTTCGCGTTGTCGTACGAAGACATCGAGGATTATGGCGCCTGTGTAGTTGACGATGCTGACGCGCGCCAGGGAGGACTCGTCACCTTCAATGCCGACACCGACCATTTCGCAGTCGAGTGCGAGATACTTTCCGGGGCTGCAAAAAAGACGATGAGATGACACGAATTGAGCAAGCTATAGTATGCACGAGACTCACGCGGTCTGGGAAGTGTTGTACTCTACTTTTCCAAGCACCATTCTCCGTAACCCCGCGATGGACTCGCCATTCTTCACCTCGGTGGTCTCGAGATCGAGGTGTTCGTTGTGGTTATCTGGCCCATGTCGTTTCAGTGGCGGAGATGAAGTTAACGCAGACGTCTTGTCGGAAAGAGACGCGCTCGACTCGTCACGATCGATCTTGCGCCGTTTTCGTGGGCGACCTAATCCCAGACCCTGAGCGGATAAATGAACACCTAGCGCATCAGCATCCCGAAACGCTCACTTTTTGCAACGCAAACCAGTTTGAGGATGGTCTAGATTTGTGTTAGTTAGATGGAAGAAAACAAAAGACAAGAGGACCTCGTTACTTTATGGGTGTCATCAAAGTGATGTATCCGATCTCCGACAGTCCTTCCGATAAAGAACGTCTTCTTTCTGGCGAGAACGTTGAATGATGATTGACGTTGCCTCCTTGCCACTCACCACATTCACCTCTCCTTCGTGAACGCGAGACACAAACAATGCCCAAGAGACCCAAGTCAGGCCCCCCTTACACCGACATTCCCAAGGAGATCTATGTCGTGGTCACTAATCCGTGGGGAATGAACAGCAATCCACGCTCGCGTGGTCCAGACGACTTTAAACGTATTGCTGCCTGGGCGAAGTTCGCCCTTCAGCAAGCTGGACTAAGTGGGGGACGTATACCAATAGTTGAATGCGTCTATGGAATGGGTACTGTAAGTTTGTCGTTATAATCGGTCTTGACGTGACATTTGTATATGGGGAAACTAACAAATTGCCGTTTCGCCTCGTGTTTTCGTCCTTGTTGTGTAGCGCGACGAAATCATCCTGCAGTTCGCAGCGGGAACAGACATTCTCCCGCTCCTCGGTAAGCACCGCTGGGCCACCTTTGCAAATCAGAGCCTAGATCCGAACGACCCTCGCTCAACATGCGTGTTTCTCTACAACTGGAGAAACAACGGGGACCCCGCAAATCGTAAGTAGAGCCACCCTCTCTCCGATGCGATCATTTTTGTTGTAATGCGCTTGTGCTTCTTGCTGGCGTTGAGTCCAACCGGTAAGTACTGTACGCTAACCGAGGCCATGCTTTCAGACAACTGGACCGAAAACTATCCGATCAGCCTTCCCCTCGACAAAGTACCCGCGAAATCCCCGTACCCGGCACCATCCTGGACCTCCCCTCCTTCCACCCTCACCAACCTTGTTCTTCCCATCCCACAACCCCCGATCCCTCTTCCAATACCCGACCGTGGGGATAATCCAGGCAAGGAACAGCAGTTGGAAATGTCGCCGCTCCCTTCAACGGTGACGCCAACACCTGCACCCCCAGGACAAAGGGACCAGCCGGAATCTGGAGAGCAACCAGTGGCACAAGATTCGCCAGTGAGTAACTTTCTACACTACTGGAGCATCTCATAACATTGACAATAATACCAGCCCACCAGTCTGTTCACGCCGTATGCGCCACCTTCTCAGCACCCATCTCATGCACAATTCCTCGATCGGTCACAGGCTCGATGTGATAAAGCACCCTCATCGCCACCATCCCCAAAATTTATTAAGAAGCTGGATCCTTACGAATTAGGTAAGTATACCTCTCTTCCTTGTCTTGAGAATTGTTCTGATTCCTGGTCACATAGATGAGGACGCACTCAATATAGTCCGTGCGCCCAACCCCGAAGAAGTGGCCACCAACGAAGTGAAAAGTGAAGATATCAAACCAAGTGTTTACCTTTCTGTCAAAGCGGAAATCGCCAGTGTCAAGACGGAGGACGACGATGCTCAACACAGTGGCGCATCTGGGTCTGGTCCTCGTATGTCGTTTGCCTTGGATATCTATCTCTGTGCTTCGCTCGTGACAGTTCCTCACCGAACACCTACAGGGTACCAACCCTCCCAAGCTCTCATCGAAGCTTTCAATTCCCTTCGTTCACCTGAACAAACACCCCTGTCCGCTCGCCGACCGTCCCGCGACCCTCGAAGACAATCTAATGCAGGTGCATCGTCTACTTATCATCCCCTTCGCTCTCCCTTGCCGACCGACGAGATTTTTAGCATCCGAAATCGTACCCCCCGCAAGTTTGGGATATCAACCCTCAGCAGAGCTCGAAGCCGACATAAATGCCTTCCTTCTGGGTAGAACTGCCGCAGCGTCGTCATTGCCATCCAGTAGTGACGCCCGAGCAACGCTTAGCACACACGGTATGTTTTTCTGATCGAAACGCATGTGTTCAGATGATGAATCAGCATCGTCGGCAGTCACCATCAAAAGAGAGTATGAGGACGACGTGGCCACGGCTTTGGGTTGGTCACCTTGCATATTCATCTTCGTTCGGTTAATCTGACGTTTTCTGGTCTTGAACGCACTTAAGGAGGGGAAAGGAAGAAAATTAAAACCGAGGAATACTATTAGGTGACCATCGAGTCATGTGTTGTATAAGCGGAATTGCAATGTTCTCCATGAGGGGCTACCTCACAGTGTAACTACTCATCACTTGTTGTAGATGTAACCCACGCTGTACTCGTATTCATTTTGATGCCAGTCGTATAATGGAACGCTTGGCCAGGGTAAGGCCAACAAAACAGGATGGTATTACACTCGAACATCAGACAACCATGACTGGATCATCGATAAACCGACCGAGCGAGGCAGACGAGCCCCAGCGTCGAAAACTGGTAAGCTTACTTGAATCCTGTGTCAGGAATGGCGTGCACGCGCAGCCCCGGCGGGTGCTACTACATTCATTGAGCGGCCCAAGAAGAGAATAGGAGAAACGAACAAAAAAGCGAACAAAGGAACGCGACCTGCTTATCCACGGAAGCAACATTGTCAATAGACCTCGAGGCACTGGCACCTTAGTGACTTCGTATCATGTGCACTTGATGAGGACGAAGACTGTCCAGACAGAACGAACACCGTGTGGGCACGGAGATCGTGCATCGGGTGACGCCGGATCCTGCGTGAAAGGGTTACCCAGCGAAGAATGGAATGCGTGAGAGCGGGTACGATGTAGTCTGGTGACCAGCCCGTCCAAAAGAGGTTGCACAAGGCAAACCGCTGGCTGGTCACCAGACTAGGTACGACGTGTCGCCAAGACATTGCGGACAATATTGTACCTGGTCGTACATATGGTGAATAGCGGGACGGTCGCGGTTGACATGAACCGCCAAGAGGGGGCTAGAGGGGTTCTGCAGACCTGTATCAGATGGGCTTCGATCATGATGCAGTCGTTCCTTTACCGACCGACTTGATCCTACTGTACCCAATGAGGCTATAGATTCATATGAGTGTGACAGCCCCAAATTTCCTTTCAGACTCATCACCATAAGTACTGTACAGCATCTGTATGAAGGCAACCATAACACATAACGCTGGGGGTGGCTGCGTTGCTAAAAATAACGCAACGGAGTATTGGTTGCTAAATTTTTTGGGCATAAGTAACGCAGCTTGGGCTGCTTGGTTGTGAACGATCGCAACTTGTAACGCGTAAACAAGTCGGTACTACAAGGCTAACTGTATTTTTCTCATTCATTTTTTTTGACTGTACTTCCATTTTGCTCTATTGAGTCTCGACACAAAATGGACGCTTGTGCCACACTCGAGCTCCGTTGCTAACTTATCTAAATATAATTACCAGCCGTAACGCCAATGGCACAGCAAGGTTGCTACTACTATACAGCTAAATTCAAATCGTTAGACCGCTTTCGCTTCCACAGTGCGCTCGGTCTTTGGTTACCTCTATTTACGTCACAAATGAAACTATCCCTAATCCGGTTTACCAGCATGCTACCAGTAAGAGCTGGCCTATCCCATCGACTCGATTGAACACAACGGATGGTATACAAAAATCATAGACACATTCCCTGTGTTTGAAAACGAGCAAGTCGTGACCATGATGGAGCACATGAAGCTTGGTGAAATTTCATTGCCACCGATGTTTATTGTCTATGCAAGCCAAATTTAGGATGGACTAGTAAACATGGGTAAACCAAAGGCTGAGTGGAAGGGGGAAGGCGGTCTAATGATCTGTTACAACCATGACGAGTAACAGGGGTCCGGTTGCTAACTCGGAGTTAGGGGTAGACCGTAACGCACCCCCCGGTTGCCTCCATACAGAAGGCTACAATACATGGTACAGAGAGCCGGACAACTGTGTATACATGCTTCGAATGCGCACGGTTCTCCGGTTTTCCATAGGATGGAACCAAGACTACAGACTTGGAGATTACAAGGATTTACAGCGTCAGTGTGGTTTTGACGTGTGGTGGTATTAGCTCTAGTTCCCTCGTCACATCAAGACGGATTTCGAGACCAGTGAGCGTCTCTAAGATGCTTTCAAAAGGGCGTACAATGACTCGATCGATAGGCTCGCTGTCGTAGACAATTTGGTGTCGGAGTTGTCTGGTTGCACTCGCATCCGTCCGCCACTACCTCGCATCGAAAGTTCCTACCACCAGCACACTTTGAGTTCAGGGCTGCCATTCTATACTTGGAAGCACCGCAGTGATAGGCTTCATTTTCCGGCAAACATCGTTGGCGGATACCGGCCACCGCTGAACACTTGGAATTGAAACTATTGTTTCCGACATTTGTAGTTTTTTAAAATTGTACTTTGACTGCTGGCACCATTCTTCTAGTGATTCTGGAACCAGAGATTGGTGTGATGCGCGTCCACGGTAGATCCGGGCTTTCACGTCTATGATCTTCCCGTGCTAGCTAAGATTTTTGCAATCCTTCCGAAGCGCCACTGCGGTGCTGCCCATCGCCGGATATACAACATTGTTGCCATTGTATCCAACTATCTATCCTGCGTGCCGTCGGCTGGTGTGCATCGCTTCCTCTTCAACATGTACGGTGAATCGAAAAGTGTACTTTTCCTGCTCAGTCACTATAATTAAGAGTGACCCGATTTGTTTTCCAGGCCATGAAACTGTGGCTTACTGCAGTCTTCTCGTGGTACCTGTTTCGTAAGTGATGGGATCTGTCGAGCTCACGAACCCGCAACGTCGTCGGTGTATGTGTTGCTGAGCTGCAGATGGCGCTGGGCCATGTTCATTGCGTGTGTCGTCGAGCTGCCTCGGGAGAGCACGACGGTCGTGTTGGCAGCTGTGTTGATGGACTTGCCCGTGTGCGACGTCGAGGAGACGGTAGGGCCGCCGTAGCTGAGCGTCTGCAGGACGCCAGTCACTTGCGGACGAATGCTCGACGAAAAGTAGGGGGGGTAAAAAATCTCGGCGGTAGACCACCGGATAAGGCGCGTGGAGCTCGACGTCGAGTTGGGGTTCGATCCTGCGACCAACACGGACGCGTCAGGTAAAAGGATCGCAGTTGAGTGGTACATACGCGCAATGCTGCTCGAGTCGTGTTGGACTAGCGAGAATCCTTAAGCGCGTTGGGATTGTAGATGACAGGGGTGCCCACGGAACCCGACGTGAACGACCGGAAAACGGCATCCGGTTGAGTGACGGGACGTAGAGCGAATGGTTGGCGAAGCCAGCGGTGCCACTTGTGGCACTGTTGATGACGAGCATGGTCCCGTCATGAAGAATAACCATCGTACGGCCCATGAGCATGTCGTCGTCTTGTTCACACGCTGGGGCAGAGCAGTCCTGAGGCTGGGGCGCGAGACACTGGCAGTCTGCCAAGTCAAGTGTGAGTGGTGGGTAGCTGGATGAGGCGGCTTCAGGCTGGACCGGCTGTGACACCAAGGTTCCACTCACTATTTTTCACTGAGCACACGGACTTGCATTGGACCAGCGCGAACATTACCCTTGGGCGCGTTGGGAGTGTAAACGGCTGGGGTGCCGACGCTGCGCTTGAAGGCACAGGGGTGCACTGAAACGGTGCCCTTGAACTTGTTCCTATTCCTTGTGCAACTAAAGAACTTAATAAGGTGATAAAATTAATGAAGAAGGTAATAACCAGAAACTACTGTGTTTTTGCCCTTGGACGGTACATTAAAGCCGAATGCCCAACGCTGCGTTGGGCATTGGGCAGTCGCACCCATTGGAATGGGAAGGGCGCCTGTGCACTGGAGGGGGGGCTTGTCATGAGTGCGGACACTACGTGCATGCTGTACTGGGCGACGGGCAGCGCCTCGGGCGTCGGAAGCAGCAGTGGCACCCATTGGGGTGGGGATGGCAGCGGGTGCACATGTCGCGTTGGCACTCGTTGGGATTGGAGAGGGGCGGCGGGCGGCGCGTTGAGACGTCGCACTGGGAAGGGTAAATGGGCGTTGGGCCACTGGCATCGCACCCATTGGGATGGGAAACCTATCTGGAGTAACGTTATGCTTGATGACTCTCTGAGTCTGACAGCCTACTATCCCTACCTCCCTTCCGGCACCTACCCACCTTTCGGCGGTCACTGCTGGATTCAAACTCCGGCTGAACAAATTGCTCGGGTGAACGCTCGCTGTCCTGAAGCCCTCCGAGTTTGGTGAGCAGCTAAGTGATCCAAAAAAGTGCATTTAGGTCATGCCCAGCCGCGTACCTTTGTACAATGTGCTTTTTTGTGGCGTTCGAGATTCCTGATATGAAGGGGGGTATTAGGTGTCGCGCCCGTTAGGATCAGAGGGGCGGCGCTGGATGGCTGTGGCATCGCGATTTGCCCTGGCCATCATGCATCACGCGCAGGTCCCGACAACGATGGCGTACAGGACTGAGGAATCCGAGGCATTCAAACACCGCTACGGAATTGTCCAATGCAGACAGGAGCCATGTTTTCCCACGATGTTTTGGTGCGGAGTCGAAATTTCGCGACCGGCCGGAATTTGCGGTGCGACGGAGTAAAAAATTTCGTGATGGCCTAATAGTTTCGCCCAGCTGTGAAATATTATTTACTGTAATGTTACCACAAAGTTGAACGCCAGCCTGAGCAGCGACTTACTATATATGGATATACCCATGCCCGTACCCACGCAGGGGTACCTAACCGCGTCATGGGTATGGGCGGAGGTACCTGGTGCGCACTCGACCTGTCCAACCCATACCTGTGACCCGTGCTCTTCCTCTGCCGAATTGCTGGTCGGACCTGGCGCCCATACGATAATAATCGGTACCTAAGCTCCGATGGAAAGCATCATGATGGATGCCATACGCCTTTCCATCGGACGTGTACAAAATTACACCCTGATCCTTCTGACCCACAGTAACATTACGCAATGTGTATAATTGGGTAACTCGACCAAGGGATTGTTACGCAATTCAGTAACTCGGCTCAACTGGTCCTTCTCACCCACCGTACCTGGAGCCTGGCGAACCGATCTTCCCCGTAAAAGAGGTATACTTAAATAGCCGATGCGGCGGTCAAAGTAGCACACACCAGTTCCCTTCCCGTGGCACTGAGATGTTTTTCTGGTCTATCCTTGCGTTTTCACTATTCTTCATCTCTAATGCCTCGTCGCTCGGTCCTGTGAGCCAACTTCATGTCGCGAATAGTTTCATTGCGCCAGATGGCTATAATCGATCGTGAGTTGATGTTGATCGTCGCTTCTACATCCATTCTTAATGATTCGTAGAGCAGCTCTTGCCAATGGTATATTCCCTGGACCGTTGATCCTAGCAAACAAGGTAAGAACTACGACAATATTCATCTAGATGCTCGTACTTATCCCTTCCTAGAATGATCAGTTTTCTATTCAAATTTTCAACGAACTCACAGACGATACTATGCCTCTGAACACTAGCGTCGTAAGTAATTATACATTGAATTGCGCGAGCTGCAACCTCATGTACCCCAAAGCATTACCACGGGATTTTCCAGCTCAAATCCAATTGGGCTGATGGCACTTCCCATGTCACTCAGTGCCCGGTTCTTCAGCAGAAATCATTTCTGCAGACATTCAGTGCCAATGGCCAGACCGGAACATACTGGTACCACTCACATTTCGCAACTCAATTATGTGATGGATTTCGAGGAGCAATGGTTATATATGATCCCGAGGATCCTCTAGGATATTTATATGATGTCGACGATGGTGAGTTTCCATCGATTTTCTGTCCGCGTTCTATCTTGTAAACCAAGTAAACCAAACAGAAAATACGGTTATCACGCTCTCTGATTGGTAAGCGTCTCACGTCGAACACAGCTTTTTGCTGACTTGGATTTAGGTATCACACACCCTCTAACCAACTCAGCCAAAGCTTTGCAAGGGTAACACCGGACTCGATACTGATCAATGGCAGGGGACGCTATCCTGGTGGACCATTGACTCCACTCTCGGTCATCAATGTCCAACAAGGGTTACGATATCGCTTCCGCGTGATTTCCACAGCTTGCGATCCCCTTTTCAACTTCACTATTGATGGTCACCGAATGACCATAATCGAGGTAGATGGGATTGAAGTGCAACCCGTAGAAGTTGACTCGATACCCGTCCTTGCCGGTCAACGCTACTCCGTGGTTGTCAAAGCAGATCAGCCCGTCGGGAACTATTGGGTTCGTTCGTTGGGCAATATACCCGGCACTACATTCGACGGAGGTCAGAATATGGCCATCCTGCGATATAATGGAGCAGCAGACGAAGATCCGACGTCAGATCCTGGCCCATATGAACTCTCGTTCAATGAGGGCAACCTTCATCCACTCATCGACCCCGGCGCTCCTGGGATACCCGAGATCGGAAAGGCAGACGTGAATCTTCAACTTGCCGTGGGCACCAACTCGGAGCAGTTCTTTACGCTTGGCAATGTTACTTTCATTCCCCCCACTGTCCCTGTACTTCTCCAGATTCTCAGTGGAGCAAGACAAGCTTCCGAATTGCTGCCACCCGGAAGTGTTTATACACTTCCCCCGAACAAGGTTATAGAAATAAGCTTTCCCAACCCTACTGCAGCTCCCGGTTTCCCTGTAGGTGTCATGTTTGTAACACATCGTTCTACGCTGACTCTGAATGTGTTTTCAGCACCCTTTACATCTACACGGCGTATGTGATCCACTCCGCCTTTCTTTGTTCTATCTAAGCTTTAAGTTGTTAGCACGCCTTCGACGTTGTCAGGGTTGCGGGTAGCAATGAGACGAATTTCGCGAATCCTGTCCGGCGGGATGTCGTGTCCCTAGGCACGAGCGCTACCGACAACGTGACCATTCGTTTTGTCACGGATAATCCGGGACCTTGGTTCCTTCACTGGTGAGTGGTTACCTCGAGTACTACAAGATCGAGATGTCACGTACCTATTTCTAGTCACATTGACTGGCATCTCAACCAGTACGTCAGCTTGAGTGGATTAACACGATTCTAGAATTAATCCTTGTGTCTAGCGGATTCGCTGTCGTGTTGGCAGAAGCACCGGAGGAAGCAGCCATTGAAGAAGCACCACCACGTATGTCCTTTGCCTTACTGTTCTGGCGCAAACTGCATAGATTGATTGCCTCCCACACAGCTGAATGGTCCCAATTGTGCCAGAACCAGGACTAGGATTAATCAGGCCTGGGATTGATAGATAGCTAGAATATGGACGCTTAAGATGATCTGGATGGACTATAGTGTTATGGTTATATACCCCCTCGTTAAGTAGGTTTGCAATGGACTCGTCACGGATGCTAGTGACCAACCACTCTGAGCGCATAATCACCCGATGGTATGTCATAGTGTGATGCTAAGTGTGGCAGACTGTACTGGTATCCGTTTCATTCCGGCGTCGTGTGGGCGGTGGTCGTACATCGGTGCACTTGGCCAGGTGGGCCTGGCAGCGAAAACGAGTAGGTGACGTGCACTCGAACATCAGACAAACACCGACCGGATTATCCTAGCTCCGTCTCTTTCGTCGCTCATGCATCATAGTTCTGTGTGACGAATACAATAGTGTCCACACATGCACAGCCTCGACGTGTGCTACATTCATTCAGCGGCCCAAAAAGAGTAGGAATGGAACGAACAAAAAGCGAACAAAGGGATGCGACCTACAGCACGGGAGCAATTTAAACATTGCCAATAGACCTCCAATGACCAGGGGCACTTTGACAAGCCCGGCCCACTTCGGCATGGTGCCCATTCCGGCTGCCTGGGACCAAGAAAACCAGCTACCGGATGCCACTGCACGCCCCCAAAAAAGCCTTTTCAACAACGCAGTTGAACCTACGGCATCAAGTTCAGCTTCAATCGTGCGGTTCTGGCGTTTCCATGCACCTTTGACGGGACCTATAGGTCCGAAGCCAAACAGGCTTAAAAAGGGCCCAAGAATCCACGATTCTGGAATGAGCAGGGGGGCAACACTGAAAGCAAGAGTGGGAAGGAGTTGGGAATACTGCTCATTGATTTCGCCTATAGCGGATTCAAACCACCCCCAACGCGCAAGGTGGGGCCGACATACTGACTGCGACTATGAGTGCCTGTGCCTGTGGTTTCAAAGCAAGTAGATAAGCTGTAACGGCCCCTTTCTCAATTCCGTAGTGCGCAGCAAGCTTTTTGAGTCCCTGCGAGATATCGACCAGAACGTTGTCAACCATTTCTTCCCTTTCAGCGGGGCCGGGTGCCTTGTGGGGAGCAGGAATTCCCTCCAGATCGTTCGCTATCGCCATAAAAATTCCTTCAAACTCTTCAGTGAGCGCATCAAAGGTGATATAGCGAGCATCCAGAGTGTCTTTAATGTGGTCGCGAAAAGTGGCGGTATTGCTGACGATGTGGTCCATAGCAGACATAATGTCTGTAAATTTGGTAGACTGGAAGTACGTGGCCGCGTTTTTAAGTAATCGGGGAACATAATTCTGCAAAGTTTTCTTGGATTTCTTCGCCGTCTCCCAAAAATCAGACGGTGACGATTCGCGTGCCACAAGAGTCTGGATAGCACCTGTCACGCGAAGTGCCAATGGGAGATATGCATCTGCAACATTGAGATGAGAATAGCATATAGGGGGGTATCCTTACTTTTTATACTCTCAATAATGTAAGACGAGTCCAGGAACGCTGCGGTATCTTCTCGATCTGGATGGCTTGATACTCATATGCTCGGGAGTCTCTCTTGATTGTGTCTGGTGGTTCACAAGCTGGCAGTAAAACTTTGCATTTGAAAGTAAAATAGGGACCGTACCATTGGAATGCTCGATAATTACCTACGTCTGTACTTCCATAGTCCAGTGTAGTATCTGGAGTGAGCAAAGATAGGCGAGGAAAGTGAGCAGGGATGACCAGTGATGAGAGTAAAATTTGCATAATGCCACTCGCAGCTGCAGCAAGTAAACAGGATCAAGCTAGTGGGTCAACTTCCTCTGTCCTTCGTGAGAATCATGGGACGTCGTTAAACCCTCTTACCTTCCAATTTCAGTGATGCCCCTCGTAGCTGCAGAAAGTAAACAGGATCAAGCTAGTGGACTCAACTTCGTCTGTCCTTCGTGAGAATCATGCAGCACCTCGTCAAATTTTTTTACCTTCCAATTTCAGGTCGCGAAGATAACCAGGCATGAAAGTAAAGTCGGATGTCAGCGACTCAGCGTAACCCAAGAAATCTGTCATGCCAGCAGTGTGACACTGATTGTATACAGTACCATGGAGCGTACAGCTCCGTAGAACCCAGGCACGGACCCACGGGTCTCGCTTGCATGAGGTTCCGTCTTCAAGCTCCCTCATATCAGATGGCAGGGATAATGTGCCACAGTGTGCGAATCGCTACTATCTCAGAACTGAACTGGACATTGTCAAGTGCCTGACGCCATTGGACCATCTTGCTGACTAAGCTGCACCAAGGCTGAAGCGCTGACTCCGCCGCTGACTAAACACGGCGTTGGTCTCGTTCAGTGAGAATTCAAGAATTCAAAGCCGTTTTCCTGAAGTTCGCGGCTTGTGTGCTAGTCTGGTGAGCCTAGTCCGTCTGTGAGTTAGAGCGGTTGGTAGTAAATTTGGTTTTGTTCGGTAATAGTTTTTTGTAATAGTTTCATTTGTAATGTTGACGGATTGCTGGTTGAACATCTCTCTGACCATCTCACCCAGCCCATCAACATCAATAGCCAACGTCAATCTCTGAGTGCAACAGCTCGACCCAAACGGGAATACCCCAGTAAGTGATTTAGCGTACTTGCCCTGTCATCCAGCACGCTGCCCGACGCGGCATCTTCATCTCCCATGCGTTGTCGACTCCAACCCCCGAAGAATGGACAAACAAATTTGTTACATAGCTTTCTCAGTGGACAACACGATGGTTACACGCCTTGGGTGAAGGCCAGTTTCATCCTTGGGGGTCACACAATCGTCTATGTTGTTGCTCCAAGTTGAGCCAAGCAACAATCTCATCGACATGTGAATGGCTTCTGATTTGACCTTGCAAAGGATTACCTTTGCATCACTGGCAGTTGGTGCTGCGTCTAGCAACAAACACAGACGAGGTACCCCTCGCATTCACACTCTCCGCAAGGTTCACAGGCAATAGGGCTATAGATTCTCGACGCCATTTCTCTCCATGGAAGGGAAATGATTGCCCTCGTAACAACAAACACTTCCAGAAAATGCGTGACATTCTTGGGATCATGACGACATGTTAGAGTACTTATGCAACACAACTGTAGACCCGAATTAAAACGCAAGCGTACTTACAGTATGCTTCCCCTTGCTTCCCCTTTTCGTTTTCCTAATCTACCAGCTACAGATCCTCGATCAGTCCCCCAGTCGAGAAAGATCATGCCACCAGTGCAATGATAATGAAAGCTTTCCTAGATAGCAATGGCAGTGGGAAGAAGAAGATCAGAGATTGCTTTTTTCGAGTGCAAGTCACTGACCTGTGTCGCCCAGTGAGCTACCCTTGGAGAGCCTGTGACTCTTTCGTAATGGGACTCCGAAACGCTCTCAAAAGTCAGCCTCCATCCGAATCCCTAGTTGATGGGCTTGCCTGATCTGATTTTTAGGACGTGATTCCCTATTCTCGTCGTAAACGACCTGCAACAAACAAGAATGACTCCCTGCAAAAGCTTGGGCCACTGACCGGGTGACAAGGTACTAAGGGAGACCTGTGCCGAACTGGTACATGAAGCGTTCCACGGAACGCATAAAGGTCAGACAGGTTCCGTCTATTAGTGTCGATCTCACGCGTTCGATGTGTGTGTCCGCAGATCACAACATTCAAGTGATGGCAAGTCTCGTCGCGTCTCTTGTCGACGAACCCACAGTCGCTCAAGTCGGTAATCAAGCGAGGCTTGATTTCTTAATCTTGGACGATGCGGTCACTTCACACGTTCGTTTTGCGCTTACTTCGTCTTTGGGCGTCCGTCAGCATTATCGTCTCACATCATCCTTGTGGTCCAACCCGACACGGCGCAGGTGACGACGTCTAGCCCGACGAGTCGCTGTTTGCTCAACTGGGGGTATTGCGCAGCGTGGCACTCAAAGTCGAGGAGAGCGTGGATAATGAGGGACCTGTGATTTTGGGTCCGGCGCAGGATGTGCGCGAAGTCCTTAAAGGAGACGATGTGTCAAGTCAGCCAAAGGTATGTCCACAGATTCATGACCCTCGTGTAACAAACACATAGACATGGTGGGAAATGTGCGTCTATACACAGCGCTTCTTGTGAGGATATGCTTCTGCTGTAGTCACTTTGAACCTTGCCTGCTTGCCTGCCGTCGAATGATCGCTCTCGCGGAATCTGTCCGAGCCAGACGCAACACCCCGCAAAGCCACCCCATCATTATATGCAGATTCAAGCGTCCAATGGTAGCGCCTACATTGTGTGCTCCATAACTTACCCTCGCCACATGAAACGAACCAAATGGGCCGTTCGTCAACAAAAAGTGCATTGTAAAGCTTGTCCGCATCCTCTGCACTAAGGCCAGACACCCCTTTGTCTGGTTCGCGAAAAACGCCTTGTGGCCAGTTAACGATCATGTATCCTTTTCTCCGCAGGTCCACGTCGAGGGTGGACCATGGGAGCCGACCATTTGGCAACTTGAAGCCAATTTCACCTGGTTATATGGTGGTCGACTGATTGAACACGTGTTTCATGTGATGAAAGGACTCACGAAGCATCTCGACAAGTTTTTGTTTGATTTTATCGATCTTGTGGATCTTTTTAGGGTCTCCATTGGATGCCGAACGAAAGACTGATGTTGAGGATTCGATCCCGGAAGCATGCCTGTAATAATGTGACGGGGATTAAGTTGCATCTCTTGGAACAGCTCAAATACAGTATCTCTCCACCACAACAAATATGGCCCCTTTCATTGGTCGCAAGAGGGACAAAGTTGATATGAAGACATACTGACATCGAGTTCAGATCAGTATCTACTGTTTTTCCAGCCTAGTCCATGGAGCATTCCGTATCCCTAGAGTCAAGCTTGGGGGGACGGGGTCATGAGGGACATGTAGCCCTTTCGAAGTTGCAAAATCGAGCTGCAAGAAATGTTGAGTGATTGAAGGTGAGTGATGGATGAACATTCATACCAATTTACGCAGTTGCAACTCAAATATGCGCTGGCGTTCATCGAGCCTGAGGGATGAATGCGGAAGGATGTCCATTTCACTACTAGTAGACATGGATGTCATTTCCAAAGAATTGTTTACATCAGGATTTGAGTTTGGTATAGGAGGGCTAGGGTGTGGATCGGGTACTATGGAAGATGTGATAAGATGAGGTGTTGTAAATAGCTTTGAAGAAGTATGAATAAGTGAATGGGAACGCTATGAGCTCCAAATGCTCACACTAGAATCAAAATTCAACACTTGCTCAGTGCTGAGGACATGTATGGGGTATGGTGGAGGTAGATTGAGAGGGGACACTTGCAGCCAGTGCGCAGTGTTGCACGGCGTATCAAGCCTCTTACTGACGGTTCTCAAAATGAGAATTGCGCAAGCAGATAATGACTATTCCAAGAGTGAGGAACTATTGTACAGTGGACCTACTACTTATATAGTGTTAGACGAGAGAGACCATGAGGAAGGCATGAGGTATGATGTAGTTAATAGAATGTGATAGAATTGTCTGGAAGGAATCTGTGAGTCTGTGAAGAGATAATAGTAATGAAATGTGAAGAAGTGAAAAGGTGAAATAAAAGCGTTTCTGACATGGTGTGTCCAGGTTAGCAAGACCTGTCTGTTAGATGGAGTGAGTGATGGGTATCAACACCTAGGTACATCTGATGAGTGTGCTTACCCAACTCACTGAAGGTACCTGCCATAAATAAATCTTTCTACCCCATCCTGTTGATGCCACGAATTCACCAGAGGGAGAGAAACGAACAGCGTAGACTAGTTTATCATGTTGTAGATATTGTCTGATTGGATCACCAGTAGTCGCATTCCAGAAACGAACAGTTTTATCCAAGGACGCGCTTGCAAGGATCGATCCATCCGGGGAGAGGGAGAGGGAGTTTACCCAGTCTGTGGGACTGTCCACGGATGTCTGATTTGTTGTCCTGTGTCGGAGTTCCAACAATGAATTGTATTCCCACAGACAGAGAAGCTGCACATCCAACTTGGAGAACCATTTTCCGTCCAATGGACTGAGAGGACGAGCCTGCCACTGGCAAAGTCATACACGCGGATGCCGTAATAAGTGCCATGTGCGAGTTTGCTTCCGTCCGGAGAGA